>JAWPHD010024508.1:0-18997 GCA_037043455.1 Cyrtodaria siliqua | reverse complement strand
TATATATGCGTAAGAACTAAATTTATATGTGTAATAACTGAATATATATACGTAAGAACTGAATATATATGCGTAAGAACGGAATATATATGCGTAAGAACGGAATATATATGCGTAAGAACGGAAAATATATGTGTAAAAACTGAATATATATGCGTAAGAACTGAATATATATATATGCGTAAGAACTAAATTTATATGTGTAATAACTGAATATTCATGTGTAAGAACTGAATATATATGCGTAAGAACGGAATATATATGCGTAAGAATGGAATATATATGTGTAAGAACGGAATATATATTTGTAAGAACGGAATATATATGTGTAAGAACGGAATATATATGTGTAAGAACTGAATATATATGTGTAAGAACGGAATATCTACGTGTAAGAACGGAATATATATGTGTAAGAACTGAACATATATGTGTAAGAAATGAATATATATAAGTAAGAACTGAATATAAATGCGTAAGAACTGAATATATATGCGTAAGAACTGAATATATATGTGTAAGAAGTGAATATATATGTGTAAGAACTGAATATATATGTGTAAGAACGGAATATATATGTGTATGAACGGAATAAATATGTGTAAGAACGGAAAATATATGTGTAAGAACTGAATATATATGTGTAAGAACTGAATATATATGTGTAAGAACTGAATATATATGTGTAAGAACGGAATATATATGCTTAAGAACTGAATATATATGCGTAAGAACGGAATATATATGTGTAAGAACGGAATATATATGTGTACGAACGGAATATATATGTGTAAGAACTGAATAGATATGTGTAAGAACTGAATATATATGCGTAACAACGGAATGTATATGCGTAAAACTGAATATATATGCGAAAAAACGGAATATATATGCGTAAGAACAGAATATATGTGTAAGAACGGAATATATATGTGTAAGAACGGAAAATATATGTGTAAGAACGGAATATATACGTGTAAGAACGGAATATATATGTGTAAGAACGGAATATATATGTGTAAGAACGGAATATATATGTGTAAAAACGGAATATATATGTGTAAGAACTGAATATATATGTGTAAGAACTGAATATATATGTGTAATGCGTAAGAACTGAATATATATGTGTAAGAACGGAATATATATGTGTAAAAACGGAATATATATGTGTAAGAACTGAATATATATGTGTAAGAACTGAATATATATGTGTAAGAACTGAATATATTTGCGTAAGAACTGAATATATATGTATAAGAACTGAATATATATGCGTAAGAACGGAATATATATGTGTAGGAACGGAATATATATGTGTAAGAACTGAACATATATGTGTAAGAACTGAATATATATGCGTAAGAACTGAATATATATATATGCGTAAGAACTAAATTTATATGTGTAATAACTGAATATATAAGCGTAAGAACTGAATATATATGCGTAAGAACGGAATATATAAGCGTAAGAACGGAATATATGTGTAAGAACGGAATATATATGTGTAAGAACGGAACATATATGTGTAAGAACGGAATATATATGTGTAAGAACTGAATATATATGTGTAAGAACTGAATATATTTGCATAAGAACTGAATATATATGTGTAAGAACTGAATATATATGCGTAAGAACGGAATATATATGTGTAAGAACGGAATATATATGTGTAGGAACTGAACATATATGTGTAAGAACGGAATATATATGCGTAAGAACTGAATATATATGCGTAAGAACTGAATATATATGCGTAAGAACTAAATTTATATGTGTAATAACTGAATATATATGCGTAAGAACTGAATATATGTGCGTAAGAACGGAATATATATGTGTAAGAACGGAATATATATGTGTAAGAACTGAATATATACGTGTAAGAACTGAATATATATGCGTAAGAACGGAATATATATGTGTAAGAACGGAATATATATGTGTAAGAACGGAATATATATGTGTAAGAACGGATTATATATGTGTAAGAACGGAATATATATGTGTAAGAACGGAATATATATGTGTAAGAACTGAATATATATGTGTAAGAAGTGAATATATATGTGTAAGAGCTGAATATATATGTGTAAGAAATGAATATATATGCTTAAGAACGGAATATATATGTGTAAGAACGGAATATATATGTGTAAGAACGGAATATGTACGTGTAAGAAATGAATATATATGCTTAAGAACGGAATATATATGTGTAAGAACGGAATATATATGCGTAAGAACTGAATATATATGCGTAAGAACTAAATTTATATGTGTAATAACAGAATATATATGCGTAAGAACTGAATATATATGCGTAAGAACGGAATATATATGTGTAAGAACGGAATATATATGTGTAAGAACGGAATATGTACGTGTAAGAACGGAATATATATGTGTAAGAACGGAATGTATATGTGTAAGAACGGTATATGTACGTGTAAGAATGGAATATATATGTGTAAGAACGGAATATATATGTGTATATATGTGGAAGAACGGAATATATATGTTTAAGAACTGAATATATATGTGTAATAACGGAATATATATGTGTAAGAACGGAATATATATGTGTAAGAACGGAATAAGTACCTGTAAGAACGGAATATATATGTGTAAGAACAGAATATGTACGTGTAAAAACGGAATATATATGTGTAAGAACGGAATATATATGTGTAAGAAGTTAATATATATGTGTAAGAACGGAATATATATGTGTAAGATGGGAAAATATATGTGTAATAACGGAATATGTACGTGTAAGAACGGAATATATATGTGTAAGAACTCAACATATATGTGTAAGAAATGAATATATATGCGTAAGAAATGAATATATATGTGTAAGAACGGAATATATATGCGTAAGAACTGAATATATATGCGTAAGAACTGAATATATATGCGTAAGAACTGAATATATATGCGTAAGAACGGAATATATATGCGTAAGAACGGAATATATATGCGTAAAACTGAATATATATGCGAAAAAACGGAATATATATGCGTAAGAACAGAATATATGTGTAAGAACGGAATATATATGTGTTAGAACGGAAAATATATGTGTAAGAACGGAATATATACGTGTAAGAACGGAATATATATGTGTAAAAACGGAATATATATGTGTAAGAACTGAATATATATGTGTAAGAACTGAATATATATGTGTAAGAACTGAATATATATGCGTAAGAACTGAATATATATGTGTAAGAACGGAATATATATGTGTAAAAACGGAATATATATGTGTAAGAACTGAATATATATGTGTAAGAACTGAATATATATGTGTAAGAACTGAATATATTTGCGTAAGAACTGAATATATATGTATAAGAACTGAATATATATGCGTAAGAACGGAATATATATGTGTAGGAACGGAATATATATGTGTAAGAACTGAACATATATGTGTAAGAACTGAATATATATGCGTAAGAACTGAATATATATATATGCGTAAGAACTAAATTTATATGTGTAATAACTGAATATATAAGCGTAAGAACTGAATATATATGCGTAAGAACGGAATATATAAGCGTAAGAACGGAATATATATGTGTAAGAACGGAATATATATGTGTAAGAACGGAATATATATGTGTAAGAACTGAATATATATGTGTAAGAAGTGAATATATATGTGTAAGAACGGAATATATATGTGTAAGAACTGAATATATATGTGTAAGAACTGAATATATTTGCATAGGAACTGAATATATATGTGTAAGAACTGAATATATATGCGTAAGAACGGAATATATATGTGTAAGAACGGAATATATATGTGTAGGAACTGAACATATATGTGTAAGAACGGAATATATATGCGTAAGAACTGAATATATATGCGTAAGAACTGAATATATATGCGTAAGAACTAAATTTATATGTGTAATAACTGAATATATATGCGTAAGAACTGAATATATGTGCGTAAGAACGGAATATATATGTGTAAGAACGGAATATATATGTGTAAGAACGGAATATATATGTGTAAGAACTGAATATATACGTGTAAGAACTGAATATATATGCGTAAGAACGGAATATATATGTGTAAGAACGGAATATATATGTGTAAGAACGGAATATATATGTGTAAGAACGGATTATATATGTGTAAGAACGGAATATATATGTGTAAGAACGGAATATATATGTGTAAGAACTGAATATATATGTGTAAGAAGTGAATATATATGTGTAAGAGCTGAATATATATGTGTAAGAAATGAATATATATGCTTAAGAACGGAATATATATGTGTAAGAACGGAATATATATGTGTAAGAACGGAATATGTACGTGTAAGAAATGAATATATATGCTTAAGATCGGAATATATATGTGTAAGAACGGAATATATATGTGTAAGAACGGAATATGTACGTGTAAGAACGGAATATATATGTGTAAGAACGGAATATATATGTGTATATATGTGTAAGAACGGAATATATGTGTGTAAGAACTGAATATATATGTGTAAGAAGAGAGTATATATTTGTAATAACTGAATATATATGTGTAAGAACGGAATATATATGTGTAAGAACGGAATATGTACGTGTAAGAACGGAATATATATGTGTAAGAACGGAATGTATATGTGTAAGAACGGTATATGTACGTGTAAGAATGGAATATATATGTGTAAGAACGGAATATATATGTGTATATATGTGGAAGAACGGAATATATATGTTTAAGAACTGAATATATATGTGTAATAACGGAATATATATGTGTAAGAACGGAATATATATGTGTAAGAACGGAATAAGTACCTGTAAGAACGGAATATATATGTGTAAGAACAGAATATGTACGTGTAAAAACGGAATATATATGTGTAAGAACGGAATGTATATGTGTAAGAAGTTAATATATATGTGTAAGAACGGAATATATATGTGTAAGAAGGGAAAATATATGTGTAATAACGGAATATGTACGTGTAAGAACGGAATATATATGTGTAAGAACTCAACATATATGTGTAAGAAATGAATATATATGCGTAAGAAATGAATATATATGTGTAAGAACGGAATATATATGCGTAAGAACTGAATATATATGTATAAGAACTGAATATATATGCGTAAGAACGGAATATATATGTGTAGGAACGGAATATATATGTGTAAGAACTGAACATATATGTGTAAGAACTGAATATATATGCGTAAGAACTGAATATATATATATGCGTAAGAACTAAATTTATATGTGTAATAACTGAATATATAAGCGTAAGAACTGAATATATATGCGTAAGAACGGAATATATAAGCGTAAGAACGGAATATATATGTGTAAGAACGGAATATATATGTGTAAGAACGGAATATATATGTGTAAGAACTGAATATATATGTGTAAGAAGTGAATATATATGTGTAAGAACGGAATATATATGTGTAAGAACTGAATATATATGTGTAAGAACTGAATATATTTGCATAAGAACTGAATATATATGTGTAAGAACTGAATATATATGCGTAAGAACGGAATATATATGTGTAAAACGGAATATATATGTGTAGGAACTGAACATATATGTGTAAGAACGGAATATATATGCGTAAGAACTGAATATATATGCGTAAGAACTGAATATATATGCGTAAGAACTAAATTTATATGTGTAATAACTGAATATATATGCGTAAGAACTGAATATATGTGCGTAAGAACGGAATATATATGTGTAAGAACGGAATATATATGTGTAAGAACGGAATATATATGTGTAAGAACTGAATATATACGTGTAAGAACTGAATATATATGCGTAAGAACGGAATATATATGTGTAAGAACGGAATATATATGTGTAAGAACGGAATATATATGTGTAAGAACGGATTATATATGTGTACGAACGGAATATATATGTGTAAGAACGGAATATATATGTGTAAGAACTGAATATATATGTGTAAGAAGTGAATATATATGTGTAAGAGCTGAATATATATGTGTAAGAAATGAATATATATGCTTAAGAACGGAATATATATGTGTAAGAACGGAATATATATGTGTAAGAACGGAATATGTACGTGTAAGAAATGAATATATATGCTTAAGATCGGAATATATATGTGTAAGAACGGAATATATATGTGTAAGAACGGAATATGTACGTGTAAGAACGGAATATATATGTGTAAGAACGGAATATATATGTGTATATATGTGTAAGAACGGAATATATGTGTGTAAGAACTGAATATATATGTGTAAGAAGAGAGTATATATTTGTAATAACTGAATATATATGTGTAAGAACGGAATATATATGTGTAAGAACGGAATATGTACGTGTAAGAACGGAATATATATGTGTAAGAACGGAATGTATATGTGTAAGAACGGTATATGTACGTGTAAGAATGGAATATATATGTGTAAGAACGGAATATATATGTGTATATATGTGGAAGAACGGAATATATATGTTTAAGAACTGAATATATATGTGTAATAACGGAATATATATGTGTAAGAACGGAATATATATGTGTAAGAACGGAATAAGTACCTGTAAGAACGGAATATATATGTGTAAGAACAGAATATGTACGTGTAAAAACGGAATATATATGTGTAAGAACGGAATGTATATGTGTAAGAAGTTAATATATATGTGTAAGAACGGAATATATATGTGTAAGAAGGGAAAATATATGTGTAATAACGGAATATGTACGTGTAAGAACGGAATATATATGTGTAAGAACTCAACATATATGTGTAAGAAATGAATATATATGCGTAAGAAATGAATATATATGTGTAAGAACGGAATATATATGCGTAAGAACTGAATATATATGTGTAAGAACTGAATATATATGCGTAAGAACTGAATATATATGCGTAAGAACGGAATATATATGCGTAAGAACGGAATATATATGCGTAAGAACTGAATATATATGCTTAAGAACGGAATATATATGTGTAAGAACTGAATATATATGTGTAAGAACGGAATATATGTGTAAGAATATATATGTGTAAGAACGGAATATATATGTGTAAGAAGTTAATATATATGTGTAAGAACGGAATATATATGTGTAAGAAGGGAATATATATGTGTAATAACGGAATATGTACGTGTAAGAACGGAATATATATGTGTAAGAACTGAACATATATGTGTAAGAAATGAATATATATGCGTAAGCACTGAATATATATGTGTAAGAACGGAATATATATGCGTAAGAACTGAATATATATGCGTTAGAACTGAATATATATGCGTAAGAACTGAATATATATGCGTAAGAACTGAATATATATGCGTAAGAACGGAATATATATGCGTAAGAACTGAATATATATGCTTAAGAACGGAATATATATGTGTAAGAACGGAATATATATGTGTAAGAACTGAATATATATGTGTAAGAACGGAATATATGTGTAAGAATATATATGTGTAAGAACGGAATATATATGCGTGAGAACTGAATATATATGTGTAATAACTGAATATATATTTGTAAGAACTGAATATATATGCGTAAGAACCGAATTTATATGCGTAAAACTGAATATATATGCGAAAGAACGGAATATATATGTGTAAGAACGGAAAATATATGTGTAAGAACGGAATATATATGTGTAAGAACGGAATATATACGTTTAAAAACGGAATATATATGTTTAAGAACGGAATATATGTGTAAGAACGGAATATATATGTGTAAGAACTGAATTTATATGTGTAAGAACTGAATATATATGTTTAAGAACTGAATATATATTTGTAAGGACTGAATATATATGTGTAAAAACGGAATATATATGTGTAAGAACGGAATATGTACGTGTAAGAACGGAATATATATGTGTTAGAACTGAACATATATGTGTAAGAAATAAATATATATGCATAAGAACTGAATATATATGCGTAAGAACTGAATATATATGCGTAAGAACTGAATATATATGCGTAAGAACTGAATATATATGCGTAGGAATGGAATATATATGTGTAAGAACGGAATATATATTTGTAAGAACGGAATATATGTGTAAGAATATATATGTGTAAGAACGGAATATATAAGCGTAAGAACTGAATATATATGTGTAATAACTGAATATATATGTGTAAGAACTCAATATATATGCGTAAGAACTGAATATATATGCGTAAAACTGAATATATATGCGAAAGAACGGAATATATATGCGTAAGAACGGAATATATGTGTAAGAACGGTATATATATGTGTAAGAACGGAATATATATGTGTAAGAACGGAATATATACGTGTAAGAACGGAATATATATGTGTAAATACGGAATATATATGTGTAAGAACGGAATATATATGTGTAAAAACGGAATATATATGTCTAAGAACTGAATATATATGTGTAAGAACTGAATATATATGCGTAAGAACTGAATATATATGTGTAAGAACTGAATATATATGCGTAAGAAAGGAATATATATGCGTAAGAAAGGAATATATATGTGTAAGAACGGAATATATATGTGTATATATATGAAAGAACGGAATATATAAGTTTAAGAACTGAATATATATGTGTAAGAAATGAATATATATGTGTAAGAACTGAATATATATGTGTAAGAACGGAATATATATGTGTAAGAACGGAATATATATGTGTAAGAACTGAACATATATGTGTAAGAAATGAATATATATGCGTAAGACCTGAATATGTACGTCTAAGAACGGAATATATATGTGTAAGAACGGAATATATATGTGTATATATATGGAAGAACGGAATATATAAGTTTAAGAACTGAATATATATGTGTAAGAAATGAATATATATGTGTAAGAACTGAATATATATGTGTAAGAACGGAATATATATGTGTAAGAACGGAATATATATGTGTAAGAACTGAACATATATGTGTAAGAAATGAATATATATGCGTAAGAACTGAACATATATGCGTAAGAACTGAATATATATCTGTTAGAACTGAATATATATGTGTAAGAACTGAATATATATGCGTAAGAACGGAATATATATGCGTAAGAACGGAATATATTTGTGTAAGAACGGAATATATAAGTGTGAGAACGGAATATATATGTGTAAGAACTAAACATATATGTGTAAGAACTTAACATATATGTGTAAGAAATGAATATATATGCGTAAGAACTGAATATATATGCGTAAGAACGGAATATATATTTGTAGTAACTGAATATATATGCGTAAAACTGAATATATATGCGTCAGAACTGAACATATATGTGTAAGAAATGAATATATATGTGTAAGAACTGAATATATATGCTTAAGAACTGAATATATATGCGTGAGAACGCAATATATATGCGTAAGAACGAAATATATATGTGTAAGAACGGAATATATATGCGTAAGAACGGAATATTTATGTGTAAGAACGAAATATATATGCGTAAGAACTGAATATATATGTGTAAGAACTGAATATATATGTGTAAGAACTGAATATATATGCGTAAGAACTGAATATATATGCATAAAACTGAATATATAAGCGAAATAACGGAATTTATATGCGTAAGAACGGAATATATATTTGTAGTAGCTGAATATATATGTGTAAGAACGGAATATATATGTGTAAGAACGGAATATGTACGTGTAAGAACGGAATATATATGTGTAAGAACGAAATATATATGTGTAAGAACGGTATATATGTGTAAGAACGGAATTTATATGTGTAAGAACGGAATATGTACGTGTAAGAACTGAATATATATGTGTAAGAACTGAACATATATGTGTAAGAAATGAATATATATGCGTAAGAACTGAATATATATGCGTAAGAACGGAATATATATGTGTAATAACTGAATATATATGCGTAAAACTGAATATATATGCGTAAGAACTGAACATATATGTGTAAGAAAAGAATATATATGCTTAAGAACTGAATATGTATGCTTAAGAACGGAATATATATGTGTAAGAACGGAATATATATGTGTAAGAACGGAATATATATGTGTCAGAACGGAATATATATGTGTAAGAACGGAATATATATGTGTAAGAACGGAATAAATATGTGTAAGAACGGAATATATATGTGTAAGAACTGAATATATATGTGTAAGAACTGAATATGTATGTGTAAGAACTGAATATGTATTTGTAAGAAGTGAATATATATGTGTAAGAACTGAATATATATGTGTAAGAACGGAATATATATGCGTAAGAACGGAATATATTTGTGTAAGAACGGAATATATATGTGTAAGAACGGAATATGTACGTGTAAGAACGGAATATATATGTGTAAGAACGGAATATATATGTCTATATATGTGTAAGAACGGAATATATATGTGTAAGAACGGCATATATACGTGTAATAAGTGAATATATATGTGTAAGAACGGAATATATATGTGTATATATATGGAAGAACGGAATATATTAGTTGAAGAACTGAATATATATGTGTAAGAAATGAATATATATGTGTAAGAAGTGAATATATATGTGTAAGAACGGAATATATATGTGTAAGAACTGAATATATATGTGTAAGAACTGAATATATATGCGTAAGAACTGAATATATAAGCATAAAACTGAATATATATGCGAAAGAACGGAATATATGTGCCTAAGAACGGAATATATGTGTAAGAACGGAATATATATGCGTAATAACGGAATATATATGTGTAAGAACGGAATATGTACGTGTAAGAACGGAATATATATGTGTAAGAACGGAATATATATGTGTAAGAACGGAATATATATGTGTAAGAACGGAATTTATATGTGTAAGAACGGAATATGTACGTGTAAGAACGGAATATATATGTGTAAGAACTGAACATATATGTGTAAGAAATGAATATATATGCGTAAGAACTGAATATATATGCGTAAGAATGGAATATATATGCGTAATAACTGAATATATATGCGTAAAACTGAATATATATGCGTAAGAACTGAACATATATGTGTAAGAAAAGAATATATATGCTTAAGAACTGAATATGTATGCGTAAGAACGGAATATATATGTGTAAGAACGGAATATATACGCCTAAGAACTGAATATATATGTGTAAGAACGGAATATATATGTGTAAGAACGGAATATATATGTGTAAGAACGGAATATATACGTTTAAGAACGGAATATATATGTGTAAGAACGGAATAAATATGTCTAAGAACGGAATATATATGTGTAAGAACTGAATATATATGTGTAAGAAGTGAATATATATGTGTAAGAACTGAATATATATTTGTAAGAAGTGAATATATATGTGTAAGAACTGAATATATATGTGTAAGAACGGAATATATATGCGTAAGAACGGAATATATTTGTGTAAGAACGGAATATATATGTGTAAGAACGGAATATGTACGTGTAAGAACGGAATATATATGTGTAAGAACGGAATATATATGTCTATATATGTGTAAGAACGGAATATATATGTGTAAGAACTGAATATATACGTGTAATAAGTGAATATATATGTGTAAGAATGGAATATATATGTGTATATATATGGAAGAACGGAATATATAAGTTTAAGAACTGAATATATATGTGTAAGAAAAGAATATATATGTGTAAGAACTGAATATATATGTGTAAGAACGGAATATATATGTGTAAGAACGGAATATATATGTGTAAGAACTGAACATATATGTGTAAGAAATGAATATATATGCGTAAGAACTGAATATATATGCGTAAGAACTGAATATATATCTGTTAGAACTAAATATATATGTGTAAGAACTGAATATATATGCGTAAGAACTGAATATATATGCGTAAGAACTGAATATATATGCGTAGGAATGGAATATATATGTGTAAGAACTGAACATATATGTGTAAGAAATGAATATATATGCGTAAGAACTGAATATATATGCGTAAGAACGGAATATATATGTGTAATAACTGAATATATATGCGTAAAACTGAATATATATGCGTAAGAACTGAACATATATGTGTAAGAAAAGAATATATATGCTTAAGAACTGAATAGGTATGCTTAAGAACGGAATATATATGTGTAAGAACGGAATATATATGTGTAAGAACGGAATATATATGTGTCAGAACGGAATATATACGTGTAAGAACGGAATATATATGTGTAAGAACGGAATAAATATGTGTAAGAACGGAATATATATGTGTAAGAACTGAATATATATGTGTAAGAACTGAATATGTATGTGTAAGAACTGAATATGTATTTGTAAGAAGTGAATATATATGTGTAAGAACTGAATATATATGTGTAAGAACGGAATATATATGCGTAAGAACGGAATATATTTGTGTAAGAACGGAATATATATGTGTAAGAACGGAATATGTACGTGTAAGAACGGAATATATATGTGTAAGAACGGAATATATATGTCTATATATGTGTAAGAACGGAATATATATGTGTAAGAACGGCATATATACGTGTAATAAGTGAATATATATGTGTAAGAACGGAATATATATGTGTATATATATGGAAGAACGGAATATATTAGTTGAAGAACTGAATATATATGTGTAAGAAATGAATATATATGTGTAAGAAGTGAATATATATGTGTAAGAACGGAATATATATGTGTAAGAACTGAATATATATGTGTAAGAACTGAATATATATGCGTAAGAACTGAATATATAAGCATAAAACTGAATATATATGCGAAAGAACGGAATATATGTGCCTAAGAACGGAATATATGTGTAAGAACGGAATATATATGCGTAAGAACGGAATATGTACGTGTAAGAACGGAATATATATGTGTAAGAACGGAATATATATGTGTAAGAACGGAATATATATGTGTAAGAACGGAATTTATATGTGTAAGAACGGAATATGTACGTGTAAGAACGGAATATATATGTGTAAGAACTGAACATATATGTGTAAGAAATGAATATATATGCGTAAGAACTGAATATATATGCGTAAGAATGGAATATATATGTGTAATAACTGAATATATATGCGTAAAACTGAATATATATGCGTAAGAACTGAACATATATGTGTAAGAAAAGAATATATATGCTTAAGAACTGAATATGTATGCGTAAGAACGGAATATATATGTGTAAGAACGGAATATATACGCCTAAGAACTGAATATATATGTGTAAGAACGGAATATATATGTGTAAGAACGGAATATATATGTGTAAGAACGGAATATATACGTTTAAGAACGGAATATATATGTGTAAGAACGGAATAAATATGTCTAAGAACGGAATATATATGTGTAAGAACTGAATATATATGTGTAAGAAGTGAATATATATGTGTAAGAACTGAATATATATTTGTAAGAAGTGAATATATATGTGTAAGAACTGAATATATATGTGTAAGAACGGAATATATATGCGTAAGAACGGAATATATTTGTGTAAGAACGGAATATATATGTGTAAGAACGGAATATGTACGTGTAAGAACGGAATATATATGTGTAAGAACGGAATATATATGTCTATATATGTGTAAGAACGGAATATATATGTGTAAGAACTGAATATATACGTGTAATAAGTGAATATATATGTGTAAGAATGGAATATATATGTGTATATATATGGAAGAACGGAATATATAAGTTTAAGAACTGAATATATATGTGTAAGAAAAGAATATATATGTGTAAGAACTGAATATATATGTGTAAGAACGGAATATATATGTGTAAGAACGGAATATATATGTGTAAGAACTGAACATATATGTGTAAGAAATGAATATATATGCGTAAGAACTGAATATATATGCGTAAGAACTGAATATATATCTGTTAGAACTAAATATATATGTGTAAGAACTGAATATATATGCGTAAGAACTGAATATATATGCGTAAGAACTGAATATATATGCGTAAGAACGGAATATATACGTGTAAGAACGGAATATATTTGTGTAAGAACGGAATATATATGTTTAAGAACGGAATATATATGTTTAAGAACTGAACATATATGTGTAAGAACTGAACATATATGTGTAAGAAATGAATATATATGCGTAAGAACTGAATATATATGCGTAAGAACGGAATATATATTTGTAGTAACTGAATATATATGCGTAAAACTGAATATATATGCGTCAGAACTGAACATATATGTGTAAGAAATGAATATATATGTGTAAGAACTGAATATATATGCTTAAGAACTGAATATATATGCGTAAGAACGCAATATATATGCGTAAGAACGGAATATATATGTGTAAGAACTGAATATATATGTGTAAGAACTGAATATATATGCGTAAGTACTGAATATATATGCATAAAACTGAATATATATGCGAAAGAACGGAATATATATGCGTAAGAACGGAATATATTTGTAAGAACGGAATATATATGTGTAAGAACGGAATATATATGTGTAAGAACGGAATATGTACGTGTAAGAACGGAATATATATGTGTAAGAACGGAATATATATGTTTAAGAACGGAATATATATGTGTAAGAACGGAATTTATATGTGTAAGAACGGATAATGTACGTGTAAGAACGGAATATATATGTGTAAGAACTGAACATATATGTGTAAGAAATGAATATATATGCGTAAGAACTGAATATATATGCGTAAGAACGGAATATATATGTGTAATAACTTGAATATATATGCGTAAAACTGAATATATATGCGTAAGAACTGATTATATATGTGTAAGAAATGGATATATATGCTTAAGAACTGAATATATATGCGTAAGAACGGAATATATATGCGTAAGAACGGAATATATATGCGTAAGAACGGAATATATATGTGTAAGAACGGAATATATATGTGTACGAACGGAATATATATGTGTAAGAACTGAATAGATATGTGTAAGAACTGAATATATATGCGTAACAACGGAATGTATATTCGTAAAACTGAATATATATGCGAAAAAACGGAATATATATGCGTAAGAACAGAATATATGTGTTCTTACACATATATATTCATTTCTTACACATATATATTCAGTTCTTAAACTTATATATTCCGTTCTTCCATATATATACACATATATATTCCGTTCTTACACATATATATTCAGTTCTTAAACTTATATATTCCGTTCTTCCATATATATACACATATATATTCAGTTCTTTCACATATATATTCCGTTCTTACACATATATAGACATATATATTCCGTTCTTACACATATATATTCCGTTCTTACACGTACATATTCCGTTCTTACACATATATATTCCGTTCTTACACAAATATATTCCGTTCTTACGCATATATATTCCGTTCTTACACATATATATTCAGTTCTTACACATATATATTCACTTCTTACAAATATATATTCAGTTCTTACACATATATATTCAGTTCTTACACATATATATTCAGTTCTTACACATATATATTCCGTTCTTAGACATATTTATTCCGTTCTTACACATATATATTCCGTTCTTAAACGTATATATTCCGTTCTTAAACGTATATATTCCGTTCTTACACATATATATTCCGTTCTTACACATATATATTCAGTTCTTACGTGTTTATTATTCCGTTCTTACACATATATATTCCGTTCTTACGCATACATATTCAGTTCTTAAGCATATATATTCTTTTCTTACACATATATGTTCAGTTCTTACGCATATATATTCAGTTTTACGCATATATATTCAGTTATTACACATATATATTCCGTTCTTACGCATATATATTCCGTTCTTACGCATATATATTCATTTCTTACACATATATGTTCAGTTCTTACACATATATATTCCGTTCTTACACGTACATATTCCGTTCTTACACATATAAATTCCGTTCTTACACATATATATTCCGTTCTTACACATATATATTCCGTTCTTACACGTACATATTCCGTTCTTACACATATATATTCCGTTCTTACGCATATATATTCCGTTCTTACACATATATTCCGTTCTTACGCACATATATTCCGTTCTTTCGCATATATATTCAGCTTTATGCATATATATTCAGTTCTTACGCCTATATATTCAGTTCTTACACATATATATTCAGTTCTTACACATATATATTCCGTTCTTACACATATATATTCACTTCTTACACATATATATTCATTTCTTACACATATATATTCAGTTCTTCAACTAATATATTCCGTTCTTCCATATATATACACATATATATTCCGTTCTTACACATATATATTCACTTATTACACGTATATATGCAGTTCTTACACATATATATTCCGTTCTTTCACATATATAGACATATATATTCCGTTCTTACACATATATATTCCGTTCTTACACGTACATATTCCGTTCTTACACCTATATATTCCGTTCTTACACAAATATATTCCGTTCTTACGCATATATATTCCGTTCTTACACATATATATTCAGTTCTTACACATATATATTCACTTCTTACAAATATATATTCAGTTCTTACACATACATATTCAGTTCTTACACATATATATTCAGTTCTTACACATATATATTCCGTTCTTACACATATTTATTCCGTTCTTACACATATATATTCCGTTCTTACACGTATATATTCCGTTCTTACACATATATATTCCGTTCTTACACATATATATTCCGTTCTTACACATATATATTCCGTTCTTACGCATACATATTCAGTTCTTAAGCATATATATTCTTTTCTTACACATATATGTTCAGTTCTTACGCATATATATTCAGTTTTACGCATATATATTCAGTTATTACACATATATATTCCGTTCTTACGCATATATATTCAGTTCTTACGCATATATATTCATTTCTTACACATATATGTTCAGTTCTTACACATATATATTCCGTTCTTACACGTACATATTCCGTTCTTACACATATAAATTCCGTTCTTACACATATATATTCCGTTCTTACACATATATATTTCGTTCTTACACATATATATTCCGTTCTTACACGTACATATTCCGTTCTTACACATATATATTCCGTTCTTACACATATATATTCAGTAACTACAAATATATATTCCGTTCTTACGCATATAAATTCCGTTATTTCGCTTATATATTCAGTTTTATGCATATATAGTCAGTTCTTACGCATATATATTCAGTTCTTACACATATATATTCCGTTCTTACACATATATATTCAGTTCTTACGCATATATATTTCGTTCTTACACATAAATATTCCGTTCTTACGCATATATATTCCGTTCTTACACATATATATTCCGTTCTTACGCATATATATTGCGTTCTCACGCATATATATTCAGTTCTTAAGCATATATATTCAGTTCTTACACATATATATTCATTTCTTACACATATATGTTCAGTTCTGACGCATATATATTCAGTTTTACGCATATATATTCAGTTACTACAAATATATATTCCGTTCTTACGCATATATATTCAGTTCTTACGCATATATATTCATTTCTTACACATATATGTTAAGTTCTTACACATATATGTTCAGTTCTTACACATATATATTCCGTTCTTACACTTATATATTCCGTTCTTACACAAATATATTCCGTTCTTACACGTATATATTCCGTTCTTACGCATATATATTCCGTTCTTAAGCATATATATTCAGTTCTTACACATATATATTCAGTTCTAACAGATATATATTCAGTTCGTACGCATATATATTCAGTTCTTACGCATATATATTCATTTCTTACACATATATGTTCAGTTCTTACACATATATATTCCGTTCTTACACATATATATTCCGTTCTTACACATATATATTCAGTTCTTACACATATATATTCATTCCTTACACATATATATTCAGTTCTGAAACTTATATATTCCGTTCTTCCATATATATACACATATATATTCCGTTCTTACACATATATATTCCGTTCTTAGACGTACATATTCAGATCTTACGCATATATATTCATTTCTTACACATATATGTTCAGTTCTTACACATATATATTCCGTTCTTACACATATATATTCCGTTCTTACACATATATATTCAGTTCTTACACATATATATTCATTTCTTACACATATATATTCAGTTCTTAAACTTATATATTCCGTTCTTCCATATATATACACATATATATTCCGTTCTTACACATATATATTCCTTTCTTACGCATATATATTCAGTTCTTACACATATATATTCAGTTCTTACGCATATATATTCAGTTCTTACACATATAAAAAGTCAGTTCTTACACATATATATTCCGTTTTTACACATATATATTCCGTTCTTACACGTATATATTCCGTTCTTACACATATATATTCCGTTCTTACACATATATATACCGTTCTTACACATATATTCCGTTCTTACGCATATATATTCCGTTATTTCGCATATATATTCAGTTTTACGCATATATATTCAGTTACTACAAATATATATTCCGTTCTTACGCATATATATTCAGTTCTTACGCATATATATTCATTTCTTACACATATATGTTCAGTTCTTACACATATATGTTCAGTTCTTAAACATATATATTCCGTTCTTAAACATATATATTCCGTTCTTACACAAATATATTCCGTTCTTACACGTATATATTCCGTTCTTACGCATATATATTCCGTTCTTACGCATATATATTCAGTTCTTACGCATATATATTCAGTTCTTACACATATATATTTAGTTCTAACAGATATATATTCAGTTCTTACACATATATATTCAGTTCTTACGCATATATATTCATTTCTTACACATATATGTTCAGTTCTTACACATATATATTCCGTTCTTACACATATATATTCCGTTCTTACACATAC
>JAWPHD010024507.1:0-18997 GCA_037043455.1 Cyrtodaria siliqua | reverse complement strand
GTAAGAACTGAATATATATGCGTAAGAACTGAATATATATGCGTAAAGAACTGAATATATATGTGTAAGAACGGAATATATATGCGTCAGAACTGAATATATATGTGTAAGAACAGAATATATATGCATCAGAACTGAATGTATATGTGTAAGAACTGAATATATATGTGTGTAAGAAACTGAATGATATATGCGTAAGAACTGAATATATATGCGTAAGAACTAAATATATATATGCGTTAGAACTGAATATATATGCGTAAGAAACTGAATATGTATATGCGTAAGAACTGAGATATATATGTGTAAGAACTGAAATATATATGCGTAAGAACTGACTATTATATGTGTAAGAACTGAATATATATGCGTAAGAACGAAATATATGGTAAGAACTGAATATATATGCGTGAAGAACTGAATATATATGTGTAAGACTGAATATATATGCGTAAGAACTGAATATATATGTGTAGAACTGAATAATGGTAAAGACTGATATATATGCGTAAGAACTGAATAGTATATGTGTAAGAACTGGAATGTGATATGCGTTCAGAAACTGAAGTATATATGTGTAAGAACAGAATATATATGCATCGAACTGAATATATATGTGTAAGAATGAATATATATGTGTAAGAACTGATATATGGTAAGAACTGAATATATATGCGTATGAGACTGAATATATGCTTAAAAACTTGAATGATATAAGCTTTAAGAACGGAATATATATGTGTAAGAACTGACTATATATGCGTAAGAACTTAATATATATGCGTAAGAACTAAATATATATGCGTTAGAACGGAATATATATGCGTAAGAACTGAATATATATGCGTAAGAACTGAATATATATATTTGATAGAACGGAATATATATGCGTAAGAACTGAATATATAGTGAGTAATGAACTGAATTATATATGCGTAAGAACTGAATATATATGTGTAAGAACTGAATATATATGCGTAATAACTGAATATATATGCGTAAGAACTGAAATATATGCGTAATAACTGAATATATATGCGTAAGAAGCTGAATATATATGACTAAGAACTGAATATATATGCGTAAGAACGGAATATATAGGCGTAAGAACTGAATATATATGCGTAAGAAACTGAATATATATGCGTAAGAACGGAATATATAGGCGTAAGAACTGAATATATATGCGTAAGAACAGAATATATATGCGTAAGAGCTGAATATATGTGCTAAGAGATGAATATATATGCGTAAGAACTGAATATATATACGTAAGAACTGAATATATATGTGTTTAGAACTCAATATATATGTGTAAAAAAACTGAATATATATGCGTAAGAACTGAATATATATACGTAAGAACTGAATATATATGCGTAAGAACTGAATATATATGTGTAATACCTGAATATATATGCGTAAGAACTGAATATATATGTGTAAGAACTGAATATATATGCGTTAGAAATGAATATATATGCGTAAGAACTGAATATATATGTGTAAGAACTGAATATATATGTTTAAGAACTGAATATATATGCGTAAGAACTGAACATATATGTGTAAAAACTGAATATATATGCGTAAGAACTGAATATATATGCCTAAGAACTGAATATATATGTGTAAGAACGGAATATATATGCGTCAGAACTGAATATATATGTGTAAGAACAGAATATATATGCATCAGAACTGAATATATATGTGTAAGAACTGAATATATATGTGTGGGAACTGAATATATATGCGTAAGAACTGAATATATATGCGTAAAAACTGAATATATATGCTTAAGAACGGAGTATATATGTGTAAGAACTGAATATATATGCGTAAGAACTGAATATATATGTGTAAGAACTGAATATATATGCGTAAGAACTGAATATATATGCGTAAATAACTGAATATATATGCGTAAGAACTGAATATATATGTGTAAGAACTGAATATATATGCGTAAGAACTGAATATATATGTGTAAGAACTGAATATATATGTGTAAGAACTGAATATATATGCGTAAGAACTGAATATATATGTGTAAGAACGGAATATATATGCGTCAGAACTGAATATATATGTGTAAGAACGGAATATATATGCATCAGAACTGAATATATATGTGTAAGAACTGAATATATATGTGTAAGAACTGAATATATATGTGTAAGAACTGAATATATATACGTAAGAACTGAATATATATGCGTAAAAACTGAATATATATGCTTAAGAACGGAATATATATGTGTAAGAAAGGAATATATATGCGTAAGAACTGAATATATATGCGTAAGAACGGAATATATATGCGTAAGAACTGAATATATATGTGTAAGGACAGAATATATATGTGTAATAACTGAATATATATGCGTAAGAACGGAATATATAGGCGTAAGAACTGAATATATGTGTAAGAACTCAATATATATGTGTAAGAACTCAATATATATGCGTATGAACTGAATATATGCGTAAGAACTGAATATATATGCGTAAGAACTAAATATATATGTGTAAGAACGAAATATATATGGGAAGAACTGAATATATATGCGTAAGAACTGGATATATATGCGTAAGAACTGAATATATATGCGTAAGAACTGAATATATGTATGCCTAAGAACTAAAAATATATGCGTAAGAACGGAATATATATGCGTAAGAACTGAATATATATGCGTAAATACTGAATATATATATTTGATAGAACGGAATATATATGCGTAAGAACTGAATATATATGCATAAGAACTGAATATATATGCGTAAGAACTGAATATATATGCGAAAGAACTGAATATATGCGTAAGAAATGAATATATATGCGTAAGAACTGAATATATATGCGTAAGAACTTAATATATATGCGTAAGAACTAAATATATATGCGTAAGAACGGAATATATATGCGTAAGAACTGAATATATATGCGTAAGAACTGAATATATATATTTGATAGAATGGAATATATATGTGTACGAACTGAATATATATGAGTAAGAACTGAATATATATGCGTAAGAACTGAATATATATGTGTAAGAACTGAATATATATGCGTAATAACTGAATATATATGAGTAAGAACTGAATATATATGCGTAATAACTGAATATATATGCGAAAGAACTGAATATATATGACTAAGAACTGAATATATATGCGTAAGAACGGAATATATATGCGTAAGAACTGAATATATATGTGTAAGAACTGAATATATATGCGTAAGAACTGAATATATATGTGTAAGAACTGAATATATATGCGTAAGAACTGACTATATATGCGTAAGAACTGAATATATATGCGTAAGAACTAAATATATATGCGTAAGAACGAAATATATATGCGTAAGAACTGAATATATATGCGTAAGAACTGAATATATATATTTGATAGAACGGAATATATATGCGTAAGAACTGAATATATATGAGTAAGAACTGAATATATATGCGTAAGAACTGAATATATATGTGTAAGAACTGAATATATATGCGTAATAACTGAATATATATGCGTAAGAACTGAATATATATGCGTAATAACTGAATATATATGCGTAAGAACTGAATATATATGACTAAGAACTGAATATATATGCGTAAGAACGGAATATATAGGCGTAAGAACTGAATATATATGCGTAAGAACTGAATATATATGCGTAAGAGCTGAATATATATGTGTAAGAGATGAATATATATGCGTAAGAACTGAATATATATACGTAAGAACTGAATATATATGTGTTAGAACTGAATATATATGTGTAAAAACTGAATATATATGCGTAAGAACTGAATATATATGCGTAAGAACTGAACTGAATATATATGTGTAAGAACTGAATATATATGCGTAAGAACTGAATATATATGTGTAAGAACTGAATATATATGCGTGAGAACTGAATATATATGTGTAAGAACTGAATATATATGCATAAGAACTGAATATATATGCGTAAGAACTGAATATATATGCGTAAGAACTGAATATATATGCGTAAGAACTGAATATATATGCGTAAGAACTGAATATATATGTGTAAGAACTGAATATATATGCGTAAGAACTGAATATATATGCGTAAGAACTGAATATATATGTGTAAGAACGGAATATATATGCGTCAGAACTGAATATATATGTGTAAGAACAGAATATATATGCATCAGAACTGAATATATATGTGTAAGAACTGAATATATATGTGTAAGAACTGAATATATATGTGTAAGAACTGAATATATATGCGTAAGAACTGAATATATATGCGTAAAAACTGAATATATATGCTTAAGAACGGAATATATATGTGTAAGAACTGAATATATATGCGTAAGAACTGAATATATATGTGTAAGGACTGAATATATATGCGTAAGAACGGAATATATAGGCGTAAGAACTGAATATATAGGTGTAAGAACTTAATATATATGCGTAAGAACTGAATATATATGTGTAAGAACTGAATATATATGCGTAAGAACTGAATATATATGTGTAAGAACTGAATATATATGTGTAAGAACTGAATATATATGCGTAAGAACTGAATATATATGCGTAAGAACTCAATATATATGCGTAAGAACTGAATATATGCGTAAGAACGGAATATATATGCGTAAGAACTGAATATATATGTGTAAGAACGGAATATATATGCGAAAGAACTGAATATATATGTGTAAGAACTGAATATATATGCGTAAGAACTGGATATATATGCGTAAGAACTGAATATATATGCGTAAGAACTGAATATATATGCGTAAGAACTAAAAATATATGCGTAAGAACGGAATATATATGCGTAAGAACTGAATATATATATTTGATAGAACGGAATATATATGCGTAAGAACTGAATATATATGTGTAAGAACTGAATATATATGCGTAAGAACTGAATATATATGCGAAAGAACTGAATATATATGCGTAAGAACTGAATATATATGCGTAAGAACTGAATATATATGCGTAAGAACTGAATATATATGCGTAAGAACTAAATATATATGCGTAAGAACGGAATATATATGCGTAAGAACTGAATATATATGCGTAAGAACTGAATATATATATTTGATAGAACGGAATATATATGCGTAAGAACTGAATATATATGAGTAAGAACTGAATATATATGCGTAAGAACTGAATATATATGTGTAAGAACTGAATATATATGCGTTATAACTGAATATATATGCGTAAGAACTGAATATATATGCGTAAGAACTGAATATATATGACTACGAACTGAATACATATGCGTAAGAACTGAATATATATGACTAAGAACTGAATATATATGCGTAAGAACGGAATATATATGCGTAAGAACTGAATATATATGTGTAAGAACTGAATATATATGCGTAAGAACTGAATATATATGCGTAAGAACTGAATATATATGCGTAAGAGCTGAATATATATGTGTAAGAGATGAATATATATGCGTAAGAACGGAATATATATGCGTAAGAACTGAATATATATGTGCTAGAACTGAATATATATGTGTAAGACCTGAATATATATGTGTAAAAACTGAATATATATGTGTAAGAACTGAATATATATGCGTAAGAATTGAATATACATGTGTAAGAACTGAATATATATGCATAAGAACTGAATATATATTCGTAAGAACTGAATATATATGCGTAAGAACTGAATATATATGTGTAAGAACGGAATATATATGCGTCAGAACTGAATATATATATGTGTAAGAACGGAATATATATGCATCAGAACTGAATATATATGTGTAAGAACTGAATATATATACGTAAGAACTGAATATATATACGTAAGAACTGAATATATATGCGTAAAAACTGAATATATATGCGTAAGAACTGAATATATATGCGTAAGAGCTGAATATATATGTGTAAGAGATGAATATATATGCGTAAGAACTGAATATATATGCGTAAGAACTGAATATATATGTGTAAGAACTGAATATATATGCGTAATAACTGAATATATATGCGTAAGAACTGAATATATATGCGTAATAACTGAATATATATGCGTAAGAACTGAATATATATGACTAAGAACTGAATATATATGCGTAAGAACTGAATATATATGTGTAAGAACTGAATATATATGCGTAAGAACTGAATATATATGCGTAAGAACTGAATATATATCTGTAAGAACGGAATATATATGCGTCAGAACTGAATATATATGTGTAAGAACAGAATATATATGCATCAGAACTGAATATATATGTGTAAGAACTGAATATATATGTGTAAGAACTGAATATATATGTGTAAGAACTGAATATATATGCGTAAGAACTGAATATATATGCGTAAAAACTGAATATATATGCTTAAAAACTGAATATATATGTGTAAGAACGGAATATATATGCGTCAGAACTGAATATATATGTGTAAGAACAGAATATATATGCATCAGAACTGAATATATATGTGTAAGAACTGAATATATATGTGTAAGAACTGAATATATATGCGTAAGAACTGAATATATATGCGTAAAAACTGAATATATATGCTTAAGAACGGAATATATATGTGTAAGAACGGAATATATATGCGTAAGAACTGAATATATATGCGTAAGAACTGAATATATATGTGTAAGGACTGAATATATATGCGTAAGAACGGAATATATAGGCGTAAGAACTGAATATATAGGTGTAAGAACTTAATATATATGCGTAAGAACTGAATATATATGTGTAAGAACTGAATATATATGCGTAAGAACTGAATATATATGTGTAAGAACTGAATATATATGTGTAAGAACTGAATATATATGCGTAAGAACTCAATATATATGCGTAAGAACTGAATATATGCGTAAGAACGGAATATATATGCGTAAGAACTGAATATATATGCTTAAGAACGGAATATATATGTGTAAGAACGGAATATATATGCGTAAGAACTGAATATATATGCGTAAGAACTGAATATATATGTGTAAGGACTGAATATATATGCGTAAGAACGGAATATATAGGCGTAAGAACTGAATATATAGGTGTAAGAACTTAATATATATGCGTAAGAACTGAATATATATGTGTAAGAACTGAATATATATGCGTAAGAACTGAATATATATGTGTAAGAACTGAATATATATGTGTAAGAACTGAATATATATGCGTAAGAACTCAATATATATGCGTAAGAACTGAATATATGCGTAAGAACGGAATATATATGCGAAAGAACTGAATATATATGAGTAAGAACTGAATTTATATGCGTAAGAACTGGATATATATGCGTAAGAACTGAATATATATGCGTAAGAACTGAATATATATGCGTAAGAACTAAAAATATATGCGTAAGAAAGGAATATATATGCGTAAGAACTGAATATATATGCGTAAGAACTGAATATATATATTTGATAGAACGGAATATATATGCGTAAGAACTGAATATATATGTGTAAGAACTGAATATATATGCGTAAGAACTGAATATATATGCGAAAGAACTAAATATATATGCGTAAGAACTGAATATATATGCGTAAGAACTGAATATATATGCGTAAGAACTGAATATATATGTGTAAGAACGGAATATATATGCGAAAGAACTGAATATATATGTGTAAGAACTGAATATATATGCGTAAGAACTGGATATATATGCGTAAGAACTGAATATATATGCGTAAGAACTGAATATATATGCGTAAGAACTAAAAATATATGCGTAAGAACGGAATATATATGCGTAAGAACTGAATATATATATTTGATAGAACGGAATATATATGCGTAAGAACTGAATATATATGTGTAAGAACTGAATATATATGCGTAAGAACTGAATATATATGCGAAAGAACTGAATATATATGCGTAAGAACTGAATATATATGCGTAAGAACTGAATATATATGTGTAAGAACTGAATATATATGCGTAAGAACTGAATATATATGCGTAAGAACTGAATATATATGCGTAAGAGCTGAATATATATGTGTAAGAGATGAATATATATGCGTAAGAACGGAATATATATGCGTAAGAACTGAATATATATGTGCTAGAACTGAATATATATGTGTAAGACCTGAATATATATGTGTAAAAACTGAATATATATGTGTAAGAACTGAATATATATGCGTAAGAATTGAATATACATGTGTAAGAACTGAATATATTTGCATAAGAACTGAATATATATTCGTAAGAACTGAATATATATGCGTAAGAACTGAATATATATGTGTAAGAACGGAATATATATGCGTCAGAACTGAATATATATATGTGTAAGAACGGAATATATATGCATCAGAACTGAATATATATGTGTAAGAACTGAATATATATACGTAAGAACTGAATATATATACGTAAGAACTGAATATATATGCGTAAAAACTGAATATATATGCGTAAGAACTGAATATATATGCGTAAGAGCTGAATATATATGTGTAAGAGATGAATATATATGCGTAAGAACTGAATATATATGCGTAAGAACTGAATATATATGTGTAAGAACTGAATATATATGCGTAATAACTGAATATATATGCGTAAGAACTGAATATATATGCGTAATAACTGAATATATATGCGTAAGAACTGAATATACATGACTAAGAACTGAATATATATGCGTAAGAACTGAATATATATGTGTAAGAACTGAATATATATGCGTAAGAACTGAATATATATGCGTAAGAACTGAATATATATCTGTAAGAACGGAATATATATGCGTCAGAACTGAATATATATGTGTAAGAACAGAATATATATGCATCAGAACTGAATATATATGTGTAAGAACTGAATATATATGTGTAAGAACTGAATATATATGTGTAAGAACTGAATATATATGCGTAAGAACTGAATATATATGCGTAATAACTGAATATATATGCTTAAGAACTGAATATATATGTGTAAGAACGGAATATATATGCGTCAGAACTGAATATATATGTGTAAGAACAGAATATATATGCATCAGAACTGAATATATATGTGTAATAACTGAATATATATGTGTAAGAACTGAATATATATGCGTAAGAACTGAATATATATGCGTAAAAACTGAATATATATGCTCAAGAACGGAATATATATGTGTAAGAACGGAATATATATGCGTAAGAACTGAATATATATGCGTAAGAACTGAATATATATGTGTAAGGACTGAATATATATGCGTAAGAACGGAATATATAGGCGTAAGAACTGAATATATAGGTGTAAGAACTTAATATATATGCGTAAGAACTGAATATATATGTGTAAGAACTGAATATATATGCGTAAAAACTGAATATATATGTGTAAGAACTGAATATATATGTGTAAGAACTGAATATATATGCGTAAGAACTCAATATATATGCGTAAGAACTGAATATATGCGTAAGAACGGAATATATATGCGTAAGAACTGAATATATATGTGTAAGAACGGAATATATATGCGAAAGAACTGAATATATATGAGTAAGAACTGAATATATATGCGTAAGAACTGGATATATATGCGTAAGAACTGAATATATATGCGTAAGAACTGAATATATATGCGTAAGAACTAAAAATATATGCGTAAGAAAGGAATATATATGCGTAAGAACTGAATATATATGCGTAAGAACTGAATATATATATTTGATAGAACGGAATATATATGCGTAAGAACTGAATATATATGTGTAAGAACTGAATATATATGCGTAAGAACTGAATATATATGCGAAAGAACTAAATATATATGCGTAAGAACTGAATATATATGCGTAAGAACTGAATATATATATTTGATAGAACGGAATATATATGCGTAAGAACTGAATATATATGAGTAAGAACTGAATATATATGCGTAAGAACTGAATATATATGCGTAAGAACTGAATATATATGTGTAAGGACTGAATATATATGCGTAAGAACGGAATATATAGGCGTAAGAACTGAATATATAGGTGTAAGAACTTAATATATATGCGTAAGAACTGAATATATATGTTTAAGAACTGAATATATATGCGTAAGAACTGAATATATATGTGTAAGAACTGAATATATATGTGTAAGAACTGAATATATATGCGTAAGAACTCAATATATATGCGTAAGAACTGAATATATGCGTAAGAACGGAATATATATGCGTAAGAACTGAATATATATGTGTAAGAACGGAATATATATGCGAAAGAACTGAATATATATGAGTAAGAACTGAATATATATGCGTAAGAACTGGATATATATGCGTAAGAACTGAATATATATGCGTAAGAACTGAATATATATGCGTAAGAACTAAAAATATATGCGTAAGAAAGGAATATATATGCGTAAGAACTGAATATATATTCGTAAGAAATGAATATATATATTTGATAGAACGGAATATATATGCGTAAAAACTGAATATATATGTGTAAGAACTGAATATATATGCGTAAGAACTGAATATATATGCGAAAGAACTAAATATATATGCGTAAGAACTGAATATATATGCGTAAGAACTGGATATTTATGCGTAAGAACTGAATATATATGTGTAAGAACGGAATATATATGCGAAAGAACTGAATATATATGTGTAAGAACTGAATATATATGCGTAAGAACTGGATATATATGCGTAAGAACTGAATATATATGCGTAAGAACTGAATATATATGCGTAAGAACTAAAAATATATGCGTAAGAACGGAATATATATGCGTAAGAACTGAATATATATATTTGATAGAACGGAATATATATGCGTAAGAACTGAATATATATGTGTAAGAACTGAATATATATGCGTAAGAACTGAATATATATGCGAAAGAACTGAATATATATGCGTAAGAACTGAATATATATGCGTAAGAACTGAATATATATGCGTAAGAACTGAATATATATGCGTAAGAACTGAATATATATATTTGATAGAACGGAATATATATGCGTAAGAACTGAATATATATGAGTAAGAACTGAATATATATGCGTAAGAACTGAATATATATGTGTAAGAACTGAATATATATGCGTTATAACTGAATATATATGCGTAAGAACTGAATATATATGCGTAAGAACTGAATATATATGACTAAGAACTGAATACATATGCGTAAGAACTGAATATATATGACTAAGAACTGAATATATATGCGTAAGAACGGAATATATATGCGTAAGAACTGAATATATATGTGTAAGAACTGAATATATATGCGTAAGAACTGAATATATATGCGTAAGAACTGAATATATATGCGTAAGAGCTGAATATATATGTGTAAGAGATGAATATATATGCGTAAGAAAGGAATATATATGCGTAAGAACTGAATATATATGTGCTAGAACTGAATATATATGTGTAAGACCTGAATATATATGTGTAAAAACTGAATATATATGTGTAAGAACTGAATATATATGCGTAAGAATTGAATATACATGTGTAAGAACTGAATATATATGCATAAGAACTGAATATATATTCGTAAGAACTGAATATATATGCGTAAGAACTGAATATATATGTGTAAGAACGGAATAAATATGCGTCAGAACTGAATATATATATGTGTAAGAACGGAATATATATGCATCAGAACTGAATATATATGTGTAAGAACTGAATATATATACGTAAGAACTGAATATATATACGTAAGAACTGAATATATATGCGTAAAAACTGAATATATATGCGTAAGAACTGAATATATATGCGTAAGAGCTGAATATATATGTGTAAGAGATGAATATATATGCGTAAGAACTGAATATATATGTGTAAGAACTGAATATATATGTGTAAGAACTGAATATATATGCGTAATAACTGAATATATATGCGTAAGAACTGAATATATATGCGTAATAACTGAATATATATGCGTAAGAACTGAATATATATGACTAAGAAATGAATATATATGCGTAAGAACTGAATATATATGTGTAAGAACTGAATATATATGCGTAAGAACTGAATATATATGCGTAAGAACTGAATATATATCTGTAAGAACGGAATATATATGCGTCAGAACTGAATATATATGTGTAAGAACAGAATATATATGCATCAGAACTGAATATATATGTGTAAGAACTGAATATATATGTGTAAGAACTGAATATATATGTGTAAGAACTGAATATATATGCGTAAGAACTGAATATATATGCGTAAAAACTGAATATATATGCGTAAGAACTGAATATATATATTTGATAGAACGGAATATATATGCGTAAGAACTGAATATATATGAGTAAGAACTGAATATATATGCGTAAGAACTGAATATATATGTGTAAGAACTGAATATATATGCGTAATAACTGAATATATAAGCGTAAGAACTGAATATATATGCGTAAGAACTGAATATATATGTGTAAGAACTGAATATATATGTGTGAGAACGGAATATATATGCGTCAGAACTGAATATATATGTGTAAGAACAGAATATATATGCATCAGAACTGAATATATATGTGTAAGAACTGAATATATATGTGTAAGAACTGAATATATATGCGTAAGAACTGAATATATATGCGTAAAAACTGAATATATATGCTTAAGAACGGAATATATATGTGTAAGAACGGAATATATATGCGTAAGAACTGAATATATATGCGTAAGAACTGAATATATATGTGTAAGGACTGAATATATATGCGTAAGAACGGAATATATAGGCGTAAGAACTGAATATATAGGTGTAAGAACTTAATATATATGCGTAAGAACTGAATATATATGTGTAAGAACTGAATATATATGCGTAAGAACTGAATATATATGTGTAAGAACTGAATATTTATGTGTAAGAACTGAATATATATGCGTAAGAACTCAATATATATGCGTAAGAACTGAATATATGCGTAAGAACGGAATATATATGCGTAAGAACTGAATATATATGTGTAAGAACGGAATATATATGCGAAAGAACTGAATATATATGAGTAAGAACTGAATATATATGCGTAAGAACTGGATATATATGCGTAAGAACTGAATATATATGCGTAAGAACTGAATATATATGCGTAAGAACTAAAAATATATGCGTAAGAAAGGAATATATATGCGTAAGAACTGAATATATATGCGTAAGAAATGAATATATATATTTGATAGAACGGAATATATATGCGTAAGAACTGAATATATATGTGTAAGAACTGAATATATATGCGTAAGAACTGAATATATATGCGAAAGAACTAAATATATATGCGTAAGAACTGAATATATATGCGTAAGAACTGGATATTTATGCGTAAGAACTGAATATATATGTGTAAGAACGGAATATATATGCGAAAGAACTGAATATATATGTGTAAGAACTGAATATATATGCGTAAGAACTAAAAATATATGCGTAAGAACGGAATATATATGCGTAAGAACTGAATATATATATTTGATAGAACGGAATATATATGCGTAAGAACTGAATATATATGTGTAAGAACTGAATATATATGCGTAAGAACTGAATATATATGCGAAAGAACTGAATATATATGCGTAAGAACTGAATATATATGCGTAAGAACTGAATATATATGCGTAAGAACTGAATATATATGCGTAAGAACTGAATATATATATTTGATAGAACGGAATATATATGCGTAAGAACTGAATATATATGAGTAAGAACTGAATATATATGCGTAAGAACTGAATATATATGTGTAAGAACTGAATATATATGCGTTATAACTGAATATATATGCGTAAGAACTGAATATATATGCGTAAGAACTGAATATATATGACTAAGAACTGAATACATATGCGTAAGAACTGAATATATATGACTAAGAACTGAATATATATGCGTAAGAATGGAATATATATGCGTAAGAACTGAATATATATGTGTAAGAACTGAATATATATGCGTAAGAACTGAATATATATGCGTAAGAACTGAATATATATGCGTAAGAGCTGAATATATATGTGTAAGAGATGAATATATATGCGTAAGAACGGAATATATATGCGTAAGAACTGAATATATATGTGCTAGAACTGAATATATATGTGTAAGACCTGAATATATATGTGTAAAAACTGAATATATATGTGTAAGAACTGAATATATATGCGTAAGAATTGAATATACATGTGTAAGAAGTGAATATATATGCATAAGAACTGAATATATATTCGTAAGAACTGAATATATATGCGTAAGAACTGAATATATATGTGTAAGAACGGAATATATATGCGTCAGAACTGAATATATATATGTGTAAGAACGGAATATATATGCATCAGAACTGAATATATATGTGTAAGAACTGAATATATATACGTAAGAACTGAATATATACGTAAGAACTGAATATATATGCGTAAAAACTGAATATATATGCGTAAGAACTGAATATATATGCGTAAGAGCTGAATATATATGTGTAAGAGATGAATATATATGCGTAAGAACTGAATATATATGTGTAAGAACTGAATATATATGTGTAAGAACTGAATATATATGCGTAATAACTGAATATATATGCGTAAGAACTGAATATATATGCGTAATAACTGAATATATATGCGTAAGAACTGAATATATATGACTAAGAACTGAATATATATGCGTAAGAACTGAATATATATGTGTAAGAACTGAATATATATGCGTAAGAACTGAATATATATGCGTAAGAACTGAATATATATCTGTAAGAACGGAATATATATGCGTCAGAACTGAATATATATGTGTAAGAACAGAATATATATGCATCAGAACTGAATATATATGTGTAAGAACTGAATATATATGTGTAAGAACTGAATATATATGTGTAAGAACTGAATATATATGCGTAAGAACTGAATATATATGCGTAAAAACTGAATATATATGCTTAAGAACTGAATATATATGTGTAAGAACGGAATATATATGCGTCAGAACTGAATATATATGTGTAAGAACAGAATATATATGCATCAGAACTGAATATATATGTGTAAGAACTGAATATATATGTGTAAGAACTGAATATATATGCGTAAGAACTGAATATATATGCGTAAAAACTGAATATATATGCTTAAGAACGGAATATATATGTGTAAGAACGGAATATATATGCGTAAGAACTGAATATATATGCGTAAGAACTGAATATATATGTGTAAGGACTGAATATATATGCGTAAGAACGGAATATATAGGCGTAAGAACTGAATATATAGGTGTAAGAACTTAATATATATGCGTAAGAACTGAATATATATGTGTAAGAACTGAATATATATGCGTAAGAACTGAATATATATGTGTAAGAACTGAATATATATGTGTAAGAACTGAATATATATGCGTAAGAACTCAATATATATGCGTAAGAACTGAATATATGCGTAAGAACGGAATATATATGCGTAAGAACTGAATATATATGTTTAAGAACGGAATATATATGCGAAAGAACTGAATATATATGAGTAAGAACTGAATATATATGCGTAAGAACTGGATATATATGAGTAAGAACTGAATATATATGCGTAAGAACTGAATATATATGCGTAAGAACTAAAAATATATGCGTAAGAAAGGAATATATATGCGTAAGAACTGAATATATATGCGTAAGAACTGAATATATATATTTGATAGAACGGAATATATATGCGTAAGAACTGAATATATATGTGTAAGAACTGAATATATATGCGTAAGAACTGAATATATATGCGAAAGAACTAAATATATATGCGTAAGAACTGAATATATATGCGTAAGAACTGAATATATATATTTGATAGAACGGAATATATATGCGTAAGAACTGAATATATATGAGTAAGAACTGAATATATATGCGTAAGAACTGAATATATATGTGTAAGAACTGAATATATATGCGTAATAACTGAATATATAAGCGTAAGAACTGAATATATATGCGTAAGAACTGAATATATATGTGTAAGAACTGAATATATATGCGTAAGAACTGAATATATATGCGTAAAAACTGAATATATATGCTTAAGAACGGAATATATATGTGTAATAACGGAATATATATGCGTAAGAACTGAATATATATGCGTAAGAACTGAATATATATGTGTAAGGACTGAATATATATGCGTAAGAACGGAATATATAGGCGTAAGAACTGAATATATAGGTGTAAGAACTGAATATATATGCGTAAGAAACTGAATATATATGTGTAAGAACTAAAAATATATGCGTAAGAACGGAATATATATGCGTAAGAACTGAATATATATGCGTAAGAACTGAATATATATATTTGATAGAACGGAATATATATGCGTAAGAACTGAATATATATGTGTAAGAACTGAATATATATGCGTAAGAACTGAATATATATGCGAAAGAACTGAATATATATGCGTAAGAACTGAATATATATGCGTAAGAACTGAATATATATGCGTAAGAACTAAATATATATGCGTAAGAACGGAATATATATGCGTAAGAACTGAATATATATGCGTAAGAACTGAATATATATATTTGATAGAACGGAATATATATGCGTAAGAACTGAATATATATACGTAAGAACTGAATATATATACGTAAGAACTGAATATATATGCGTAAAAACTGAATATATATGCGTAAGAACTGAATATATATGCGTAAGAGCTGAATATATATGTGTAAGAGATGAATATATATGCGTAAGAACTGAATATATATGTGTAAGAGATGAATATATATGCGTAAGAACGGAATATATATGCGTAAGAACTGAATATATATGTGCTAGAACTGAATATATATGTGTAAGAACTGAATATATATGCGTAAGAACTGAATATATATGCGTAAGAACTGAATATATATGCGTAAGAGCTGAATATATATGTGTAAGAGATGAATATATATGCGTAAGAACGGAATATATATGCGTAAGAACTGAATATATATGTGCTAGAACTGAATATATATGTGTAAAAACTGAATATATATGTGTAAGAACTGAATATATATGCGTAAGAATTGAATATACATGTGTAAGAACTGAATATATATGCATAAGAACTGAATATATATTCGTAAGAACTGAATATATATGCGTAAGAACTGAATATATATGTGTAAGAACGGAATATATATGCGTCAGAACTGAATATATATATGTGTAAGAACGGAATATATATGCATCAGAACTGAATATATATGTGTAAGAACTGAATATATATACGTAAGAACTGAATATATATACGTAAGAACTGAATATATATGCGTAAAAAATGAATATATATGCGTAAGAACTGAATATATATGCGTAAAAGCTGAATATATATGTGTAAGAGATGAATATATATGCGTAAGAACTGAATATATATGCGTAAGAACTGAATATATATGTGTAAGAACTGAATATATATGCGTAATAACTGAATATATATGCGTAAGAACTGAATATATATGCGTAATAACTGAATATATATGCGTAAGAACTGAATATATATGACTAAGAACTGAATATATATGCGTAAGAACTGAATATATATCTGTAAGAACGGAATATATATGCGTCAGAACTGAATATATATGTGTAAGAACAGAATATATATGCATCAGAACTGAATATATATGCGTAAGAACTGAATATATATGCGTAAGAACTGAATATATATCTGTAAGAACGGAATATATATGCGTCAGAACTGAATATATATGTGTAAGAACAGAATATATATGCATCAGAACTGAATATATATGTGTAAGAACTGAATATATATGTGTAAGAACTGAATATATATGTGTAAGAACTGAATATATATGCGAAAGAACTGAATATATATGCGTAAGAACTGAATATATATGCGTAAGAACTGAATATATATATTTGATAGAACGGAATATATATGCGTAAGAACTGAATATATATGAGTAAGAACTGAATATATATGCGTAAGAACTGAATATATATGTGTAAGAACTGAATATATATGCGTAATAACTGAATATATATGCGTAAGAACTGAATATATATGCGTAAGAACTGAATATATATGTGTAAGACCTGAATATATATGCGTAAGAACTGAATATATATGCGTAAAAACTGAATATATATGCTTAAGAACGGAATATATATGTGTAAGAACGGAATATATATGCGTAAGAACTGAATATATATGCGTAAGAACTGAATATATATGTGTAAGGACTGAATATATATGCGTAAGAACGGAATATATAGGCGTAAGAACTGAATATATAGGTGTAAGAACTTAATATATATGCGTAAGAACTGAATATATATGTGTAAGAACTGAATATATATGCGTAAGAACTGAATATATATGTGTAAGAACTGAATATATATGTGTAAGAACTGAATATATATGCGTAAGAACTCAATATATATGCGTAAGAACTGAATATATGCGTAAGAACGGAATATATATGCGTAAGAACTGAATATATATGTGTAAGAACGGAATATATATGCGAAAGAACTGAATATATATGTGTAAGAACTGAATATATATGAGTAAGAACTGGATATATATGCGTAAGAACTGAATATATATGCGTAAGAACTGAATATATATGCGTAAGAACTAAAAATATATGCGTAAGAACGGAATATATATGCGTAAGAACTGAATATATATGCGTAAGAACTGAATATATATATTTGATAGAACGGAATATATATGCGTAAGAACTGAATATATATGTGTAAGAACTGAATATATATGCGTAAGAACTGAATATATATGCGAAAGAACTGAATATATATGCGTAAGAACTGAATATATATGCGTAAGAACTGAATATATATGCGTAAGAACTGAATATATATGCGTA
>JAWPHD010024506.1:0-18999 GCA_037043455.1 Cyrtodaria siliqua | reverse complement strand
ATGTTATTATATATTTCTATGAGCTGATTTACTGTAGAGTCTCTAGGTTGAAAGCCTGCCTGGCATTTGCACAGAAGGTTATTTGTTTTGATATAGTTGAACAAGTGTTTAAATACGTTTTTTTCCATCAATTTGCAAATAATACTGGTAATGGATATAGGCCTATAATTGCCCGGCATGTCAGGTTTTCCCTTGCCCTTAAAAATAGGAGTTACATTCGCCTGTTTCCATTAGTATGGTACTTTTCTAGTGGACAATGACAGATTAAAAAGTCGCGTCAATGGAGCAGCGATGCTATTTAAAACTAATTTTAACACCTTTGGGCTAATCATATCTGGGCCTGGAGGTTTCGATAATTTCAAGATTTTCAATTGATCAATTACTTCCGTTTCATTTATAATAAAGTCATTCATTTTATAGTCAGTGCGATTATGAAAAGTAGGTAATTCCGGTTCATGTTCAATATGAGATGTTGCAGAAAAGGAAGAATTCAATGCATTTGCTTTGTCTACTGGATGTATTAAAATACGACCGTTATTTTTTATTGGAAAGTTTGGTTGAGTTACTTTGTTCAATTTAGAGATCGATTTTGCTATACCCCACCACTTACCCGTGGGGATTGATTTATCAGTTAACTGGGATGTAAGTTTTGACTTGTATGATTCCTTAGATTCGCGGATTAAAGCAATTACCTCAATTCTAAGTTGAATAAACATTGACCTATGTAATGGATTGTTGTAAATGAGAAAAAAAATTATATGACGTTAACTGTGGTCACAATGAGCTAAAATTGGACAACTGTATCAATTCTAACAGACAATAATATACGTCTGGACTTAGTTTGTAGTACAGGTAGTTATTTGGAATAAGTACGAAGTCTTTCTCAAGAATTACCCCTTTTAAGTTTTAGTTTTCTGCATTTTTTCGTCTTAACAATACAAAATGGTATAAGACATAAAGGACCTAAATAATGTCTAAGAATTACTACAAATATAAGTAAATAACTTCAGTGCAGAGCAGCGAAAACAATCTTAGCATTGCAAAACCCCGTACAGTACATGGACAAGACTCCGTACACAAATAAGCGTCTTTTTATATGAATTAGTTACGCTGGGCACGTTTTGTTTCGATTCATATCTCGGCCAATTTCGGATGAATGAAGCTGAAATTTTGAACATGCACGTATATTGGGAAAACAAATAAATCTGCCAATTCAAAATTTTCATTAACTTGAAAATTAATGAGATATTTATTGCTGAAGGGTACTTTGGGCGAATTTCAGCACCGGCAATTGTTTTTCTTTGATCCGAATTGTAGCATTTAAAGTAATATGTCAACAATGTACGGTAGTATTTGAACGGGAAAATGTTTCCGCAACATATAGCAATACTGATTATTCATATACATGAACAAAAATAGGAGAAAAACGTGGTTAACCTACCTTTGCTGTTGTTATCCGCACGTTTTCTACAACATGGCTGACCAAAACTCCGTACTAGTGAACGGGGTCTTGACCAAGATCCGGTGTACGGATCCCTACAGTGTATATAGCACGGATGAAATATGCCGGCAGTTATAGCACGGTTTAGGCTCAGACCTTCAGGTTTATGAAAATTATATCATAAGCAAGAACAAAAGAAAACCATTAGAGCTATATGGTACAAGTATAGAATAGAGCATGAGTTTTGCACGTGTACGGGGAGATAATGCACGAGCGTTATTGTATTTATACCACAATAACTAGCATATGCTGTGTATATCCTCGGGTATTACACGATGCATAGTGTGTATTTAGGCTATTGTGGTATAAGTATAGAAATGAGCATGAGTTTTGCACGTGTACGGGGAGATAATGCACGAGCGTTGGCGAGTGCATTATCGTCCGTACACGTGCAAGACTCATGCTCTATTGTATTTATACCACAATAACTAACATATGCTGTGTATATCCTCGGGTATTACACGATGCATAGTGTGTATTTAGGCTATTGTGGTATAAATATGTATGAAAAAAAAAAAATACATACTCTCTATACCCTTTATATGGTATAGAGAGTATGTATTTTTTTTTTTTTTTTCATTGAAAACCAAGTATAACAGTTTATTGAAAACATATTTAACGGGGGTAGTAGAGAAACAGGTGGGGAGGGGGTAGTAGAGAGGGGGAGGGGGTGGTAGAGGGGAAGGGGGTAGTAGAGGGGGGTAGGGTGTGGGCGGGGTAGGGTACGCGCCGTCTGCCTGTGATTTAGAGACTATCGATACACCATCAACCATACAAATTATGACTGGCACATCTATCAATAAATATATATTATGTTTGTAAATCGCGTGCTGCGTTTAAATTCAACGTGTTTTCAATTTGTAGATCTACTTATATATATTTTCTGGCGGCTGTGTTTACGTTAAGAATGTGTGTAGCATAGCGTATAGACATTACCTAGAATTTAACTTATAAATTCACTACTTGCACAGAGTAATACAAAATATATATACACACGTATGCAAGTGTTTAGAATGGTATAGCATAACAAGGTTTTATACTTACAGCAATGTTACCTTGTAAATCCACAATTATACATGTATATGTTTTACCTGGGTTTACAACAACATGTCTTTATTAAAACGTCGTGTGTACACACTTATTTACGGTGGCTACTTCCTCATGTATACTACATACAGTTGTCAGACCGGTGACATTCAGAACACTGAACACAATGCTGATAAGATGCTATGTTTAAAGATCCGTTACAAGTTATACAACATTCGTTGGCTTAACTTAAGTACACTTTACCTCTGTGAATCACACACATTTGGCTCTCATATTGTCAACAAGAAAAGTATAACGCATGCGTTATAATTATGTAGACGATTTTTGGCGGTGCGAAAGCAGAGGTATAATTTAATAATGGGTTAGTTTATGGAGGCCTTTGTTCAAGTCACATACCTGTGGTCGTCGACATGGAGATGACCGGAAGGTAAAGTGAAGAATTAAAAGATACTGTATGAATACAGATAAGTTTTCATTTGGTCTTAGGTATACATTATTATACCTGTTAAAGGGAACATATTCAAGTATTTTCAATTAAACGATTTACACCTGAGCTATTACAAAGGGAAATAGCTCAGTGACCATGCTACAATATATTATAAAAGTCATATTCACTTAAATGTTACAAGTGATTATCATATGGGCGCTATTTATGTTCATGTTTTAGTTGTATTCGGGCTCAAAACCGCTTCGGAGTTGCCGTTAAGGCAATCAACTTTGCATTTTAAATGAATTACAAGTGATCTTATAGAAAATATTTAATTTCTTCCTTCTTTACTTCATTAAAATACTCAAATATAAATGGGTGCCGAAACGTCTAGGGTAAAAATTAAAATAGATGCCGAAATGGCTTGATGCCGAAACGTCTAGGTGCCGATTCGTCTAGGTGTCGAAATGGTTTGCTGCCGAAACGTCCTGAATCGATCTTGATCACACAGACACACAAACTTGAGAATTGTCTGCATTTATTAATAAGCATTTTTCATGTACTGATCATTGGGACCCTGCTTTAATTAGACTAATATACTATATACACAATAGTTTTCGTCTAGAAAAACACTGGTTTAGCGTCATTCAGTCACTTGTTTTGAAATACGCTCTGTGCTGATCCCAAAGACATAAAAAAACACTGTAAAATACTTGCTTTGAACTTAACTGAGTTTTACGGCGCACCAACACATAAAAGTTATATGGCGCCTAACAGGAATGAACATGCCAGACTCATCCTCCATTTACATCAAGATAAAATATGGAGAATGGGCCTAGAACCTTCTTACCTGCAGAACTGCAGAGTTGCTGCAAATTCTATAGTAGACACTCCATTTACGATTGAGCCACGTGTCCAGTTTGCATACGCGTTGTCATGATAAAGACCTTGAATGAGTATGATAAAAAATTACAAAATGAATATGAATATGAATATTTTAGAATCCTACGAGCCGGAAGTACTTTCTGACCGGTCTGACACCATAAGAGATGTGTGCAATTAGTGAACTTAGTCTGTGGGTTATGATTGACATGCCCTTAAGGCTAGACTTAGACCTAATACACATTTCAATGGGCATACCCGGGGACAGGCCTTTCTTAATATTGGCTCATGAATATTCATAGATTTTTCAGAACTGGCTAAGTGAGCACAAATTACTAAGCAACTACTCCATAGCGATAACATGGCTGCCTCCTACAGTGAAAGGGACCTTGATCTGGTTCCCCCATTTACATTTTTATTTGTTGAAAACCACAAAAAAAAAAAAAAAATAGGAGTATTAATAGAATAACGTGTTCTGGAAGTTTGTATCGCCTCGAGTAGTTAAATGACAGATCAAGTTGATCTGGCATGTACCTACGAGAGGCGATACAAACCTTCCAGAACACGTTACTATAGTAATGATCTCTTTATTAAATATCTCCTACATATGATTAAAAATTAGAAATATTTACATTTTTGTTGCGTACATATGCAATAAAGGATTCTAAATGTTTCAAGGCTTATTTTTTTATAAAGCATAGATGGGAAATGAGCTTATTTTAATATAGTTGGGGAGTAACTACAGCTTACAAGTTAAAGTTCATTGGTGCAACATACGTGTTTTGTTTGTTTGACGTAACGTCGTCTTGACGTTCTGGTGCAAATTGGTGTAAATGCCGAGCATTATAGTAGGATAGTGATACGGAATCTATTTTTAGTAGCATACTGATACTGATACAGGTTTTTGTATTCCACTGTAAGAAAATGAATGTACTATGTATGTAAATATTGATAGTATATAATAAAAATTATTCTGGTGATAAATCCATCAACAAGGGATTTAAATATATTTTCAGTCAAGGATACACCCAGGATTTAAAAGGTGAGTAAACGTTTTTATAGTCTATATTCTCACTCATATTTGTTTCTCACTCATATTTGTTTCTCACCCCTATTTGTTTCTCACTCATATTTGTTTACACATACTTTTGCATATAAATAAATTACCTGTCCAAACCCCATTAATTGAACTTGTTATCACCTCATGCACAGTTTCAGGCCATATATACTATTTGTTGGTTACAATTTCCAAATGTTTGATTAACTGTACTATTAGATAGCCCCAAGTGTCAGGAAACGTATGATTTTTAAAAGAAGTGTATAATGTTGAGTAAGGCCCTATTCAATGAAGGTCACAGATCATGGTATTTGTTTATTAATACTTCTTTGAATAAGTATAGTTACAGATGCTCCAAAAACATCGGATTCTAAACAAATTCCACAAACAATCTCTCAGAAGTATACTGCAGATATCACTGCGGAAATTAAGCCCAGTCCACAAACTTCATATGGACCGAAGCAACATACATTATTTGTTATATTATACCGAATCTGACCAACAAATTAAATCAATACGTTTTATGATTTATTTTGACGTCGTTTTTATCACGCGTCCATATAGCTATCGGACCGGGCGCCCGGTCAATATATAGAGGTTATTAACTGGGGTAGGTGTGCCTCTTTGTGATATTGGCCCGAGATAGCCATATGAGGCCCGAGAGCTTTAGCTCGAGGGCCTCATATGGCTGTCGAGGGCCGATGTCACAAAGAGGCACACCTACCCAGTTAATAACCTGTTTATTACATGTGTAACCAAAACACTTTTATTTTGGATAGATTATTAGATCTAAATTGCGCAAAGTCATTTTAAATACCTTTTATCTACTTGTGTACATTTTTTTTTTTTTTTAAATATGACTATTTAGAACCATTTTTATTCATTGATTTTACAAAAATAAAATAAACGTATGACGTTAATAGGATATGCCATTTAAAATCGGCAATTCAGTACCTTGTTTCCAAAACACCAATTCAACCCCATTAATTAAAATTACACAGAAACGTTTCTGACGTAATCTTTGTAACAAAATCGTCATAATGGTGACGTTGTGTTTGCCAGTGACGTTTTATTCCACGTCATTGACTTTGTCAGTTTTTGTGTTTACGTTTGAGCTTGTAGAAGAAAGGAAATTTCAAATGGCATTTGGTTTCGCAAATATAATTTAAGGATAAAAAGGTAGGAGATTGTTTTTTATTTCATATACAGTACAGTACAGTATGTATTGTTTCCTGCATGCCTTTTATTTAAAATGTAATTGAGACTCGAAAGGCAGTACTGGTCGGGGGCCTATTTCGTTTTTGTACCGCTTCTTTACTTTTTGGTTGTTTCTGTTTCCAATGGTCTGTGCTAAACGTCTGTCGATAAGTTACATCACGTTAGCAATTTGCATTGTAAAAACAGTTTTTAAATGAGAATGAATGACGGAAACTGGGTTTGGACGAAAACTGGCCCCTAAACAGTACTTATAAAAGGTTGTTGAAGACATTTCGATCGAAAACAACGAGTTGATAATGTACATGTACTGTTTAATTTAATAGGTTACAGTAAATCTATCACACAATCGGCAAAAATATTTTCAACATCTCCGAGCCAGTCACACACATTTTTTTTACGTCATATTGTAGGTTGATTTAGACCGAGTCGTTCTTGTTTTTCACAATTTCATTATTTAATGTCCGTCCTGATATTTGTTTGGCTACTAACGATCTCCTGCGTGTACTCAGGGTAGCGAGCATTCTGGCTGCCATTTTCAACCGTCGCAGATGTCGTTGGATGCACGTGCCGATGCACGATATGACTGGTTCGTGGTCGATTATTAAAAATATATCTAAAATTTAATGCTAAATATATGTAACGCAGTCTAGATTTAATATGGATTTTCGGCCCGCCATATGGGTTTTTTGGCCCTTCATATGGATTTTTGGCCCGCCGTTTCACGCGCTTATCTAATATGACAGCAGAGACAATGCCTGTATTACACGAAAAACAGGCCGTTTTTGTTACTATATATAGTAACACATGTAATAAGCAACTTTATGGACCAGATGACGTCACATTAAACAAAGAGTGGAATATGCAAATGAGGTATAATATTAATTTATAGTGGGTCAGTAGATTTCATAGAGGGTCACTAAAACAATATGGACTACAATTCCGAGTGTAAATAGTTGCAAATAGTTCTTTAAGGCGTTAGTAACAAACATAATAAGTAAATTAATAATGTCTTTAAATTGTACCGGTCATGACGTCAACGTCGTGACGTCAAATTGCGCGAACGTCTCAATGACGTTTGCGCTCCATTAAAATGAGTTAAATATCGGTGTTTGCCTTAAAAAAAGGTGCTCAATGCAATAAATCAGTTATTGGGTTTATTACTGAAAGCAGTAGACAGCCAAATGCTGATCCTTCCAGCACTGGAACTGCAAAATGTATCTCACGTTGGCAGTAAATTTGGTTTAATACCAAACGGCTGTGTTCTGAGCTACCAACAAAAAATTGAAAGTGACTGCATCATAAACTTGTATGACGGAGCTCCTTTTTAATATTTGCCTTTTTCAGATGTAAAGGAAAACCGGCTTAGAACTGTACTGACAGTCAAAGAAACTACAACAATGAAAAGCCTGAAACTTTTCATGTCGGAAGTAAATTCGTTTGAAAAGCAAACAAGGCTGCAAAGTCAGACGCCCTTGGTGTTGTGGTACAGTATACGAAAACCTCGAATCACAGCATCAACAACTGGGGACATATATAAGTGCAGAAAAGATCACGATACTCTTGCTGAAAGGCTGAAGTCCACACAACATGTAACAACACATGCCATGCGACAGGGATTGGCTTCTGAACCTACAGCCGCAACATCAAATGCCAAAATCAAACAGAATAAAGTAAATTTATATCCATCAGGAGTTGATGTAAGTGTATGGTCCCCATGGCTGGCTGTAAGTCCTGACAGAAAAGTTTGCAATCCAAACATGGTGCCTCCATTTGGATTACTTGAAGTAAAATGTCCCCAGGTAGGCAGTGTCCTTGAGACCAAGTATCTGTCTAAAGATCCAGAGGGCCAGCTGAAACTGAAGAGGAATTCACAACTATTACTATCAAATTTTAACTCAGCCAGCCGTCATAGGTCTGACATGGTGCGATTTGTATTTTTGGTGCCCCATTGACTACCACATAGAAACAATCTACTTCACCAAGACATATGGAACGAAGTAAAAGACAAAGTTGATCAGTTTTACTTTAACCACTTTCTGTGAAGAAAAAACAAACTGAACATGTTCAGTCAAATACTCTAACGGACCAGGCCTGGACTAGTGGCCCCATGAAATTAGCCAGCAGTCATGCAACTGTCCATAACTGGTTTACTGAACCAGAGAGTGGAAGGGAAATGTCAGAGTCAAACAGATGGTTCTCTTTTATGCGTCGATTCCTTCTTTCAGTATGAATTCTTAATTGTTCAATATGTTTTCTATTTCAATCACATTAAACGGTTGCATTTACTAAGAAAATCTGAAATGTTTAATGCTACCCCTTTTCAGCCAAAGCCTTTTTCAAAAGAAAATCTATGTCTGCCATTATATCATCCCCTTGTTCAATTAGATGACCAGATAATCTTGTTCTTTTAACATCTGAAATTCATCCTGTATATAGAGAAGACACACAAGTTACTGCTCCATGAGGGGCGATGCCAAGCAGGCATTTGAAGGTATTGCTCCTTTGCAGCTTGAGTATGACTGAGAATTCAATATCAGGCAGATGGATGCTGTGTTCTTAATTCAGTACAATGATCACTATCGTACTTGGATACATATTCTTTAAACAATCTGGCATTAATCGTTGACTAGATCCTAGGACAGAGTACAAAAGGTTTGCCCATGTCATTATTTTCCGACTGACAGTTGCCACAGAACAATTAAAGTAGCTATCACGCCAACAACAGCAAAACAAATACAACATATGTACACCATTTCTAAAGCTACTGATGACAAGGTATATATATAACTTACCTATTTTGAGAATTCGAACTCTGTAGACACAATATAAACGACTTTAACTAACCAGACCAAAGCCCAAAACTGGAGCTTTGAAGTAAGAGTTACCAACTCATAATTCATTTTACGCATATTCAATCACTGGTATTTTTAGAACCCATGAATAAAAATTTACTTTTAATAGCCATATAGACATTATTGAATGACCTGAACACCTGGATAAGTTTCGGATAAACGTACACCTAAATCTTGTTCAAGCACAAACACATAAAGAATTCATCAATTAAGAGCATACCCATTTTCCTTCCAGCCAATCTAATTGTTTCACTACCTTGGTAGTAGGCACTCTGAATGCTATGTGCCGTTGGCTGAATGCATGTAAAAAATGCAACAAAATTTAAATATGAAAAAATCCTGTGTAGAAAGAAATAAGGGTGTTGTCATTAATAAATATGTTTAATCCAAATCTCTACTTGTAATTGTTTCTGCAAATGTTTACACTCTTCAGTTTTCTGGCTCACTTGATCTTCTAACAGCTCTATTCTTCCTTTTGTATGACCAGTTCATCAGGGATGTTGTTTTCTGGCGTCTCCATGTCAGGAACTATGTCTGGTACAATCTCATCTTCATGGTCAGTTTCACTGATACTGTAAAAAAAACTGTTTTAAATTATCTGCAAGTTTCCTTTTTCTTTCTTATTTTAACAGACTGTTCAAGACTGTTTTTTTGCAATAGCGGTTTTTTTTCTCACATCATTTTTAAGAATATGCAATCTTCCAGAATTTGGTGATGCCAGTGATGTTTTCTTTCTCTTTCTCAGAAAAATACGTTTGAACTGTTCTATTATATTATAGAAACTATTTTTTTTTAATTTCATTAAATTCTAAATTGAAAAAAATAATTGTGAAACCTTTCTGTTAATCCATCATGACTGGCAAGTATGATTCTCTTCAATGTTCTTCTTGGGGTTTTCTGGCTGCTACAGTCAAAGACAGATGCCACGGTATCTGTTTTCGAACGTTTTCGAATTTGGGTCCACGTCTTGTAATCTTCCATTTTAAAGTATTTTGGTTTATCTGGAGAAAAAGAAAACTTATTTGTTCTTGGTGGATCAAACATGGGAATGGTCATTTGACAGCCCACATTGTCAACTGACTCTTCTCGGGTTTATTTCAGTGCTTACGGTAAAGACAATATATGATGCTGCTGTATAATTGTGTAACAGTGTAAATAGTCATTTAGCGCATGGTTTAGAATGCAGGAATAAAATATTTCTATGCAACATGTGTTAATTGTTTTTGGGATATTCTGCGAATGGCATGAACTTCATATATATAAATATATATGTGTATGTTAACAAAGGGTCTCTATAAGGTATACTTACTGTGAATAATGGTCTTTCATATCTTCTTATTTTGATTATTCACTGTTTTCACAGGACCTAGAACCATTGGGATTTTACGAAAATGTAAAATGTTATCATATCTTGAATATAATGTACAGTTAGGTACACAACAATGCTGAGCAGACTTCCCTTTCCTAGTAGAGTCCATGTTTGCAGTCATTGCTTGGGGCCACTTCCAGCTATTGTTCACTATTGAAACAGACATTTTTAGTGGTAAACAAAAATACCTTTCTTTCCAAAATCGGGTGAGAAATAAATATTTCACATGCGAAAATTATGTTTGATAGGGCATTTTCAATGTAAAATGCCGCTGCATAAAAAATAAAAAGTTTTTCTAATTTTTTATCCAAAAATTGTTTGAATATGTTGGATAAATGTAAATTAAGACACTCTTAAAGTTGTATAGCGACACATTCGGGCTAACTGAAGTTATTTGAGATTTAATGTTCTGCTGCGGCAGCAACAGTGAAGTAACATTGAAAAGCCCCCACCAAAAAAGCATTTTGGTTGTAAAATATTTATTTCTCAACCGATTTTGAAAAGTAAGGTATTATTATTTACCACTAAGAGTTCACAATAAGACATAAATTGTGCTTCTGGGGACGGGAATTGTACATTTGTCTCATTCCCCTGAATGTGCCCGCCGCATTGGTAGGTGCATAAACTCGAACGAAAATATACCACTACACTACACCTCTATACCATACAAGTACAATATTGATGCAAAATGCAGAAAATGGATTGGCGCTGCCCAAAAGACACAGTTGTAGTTGAAAGAAGAGCTTAAGGTTATTATATGAGTTTAGGTTAAACATTTATTTTTTACAAGGTATTGTACCAATCATTCTGGCTGGGTTATTTATTATGTTAAAAGCATTTCCTAGGTGTGAGGTCAATATGACTGATCTTCAACAAAAATGCTTGGTATTGACTTGGTGACCTTCACCTTTGACATTATGACCCCAAAAACATTAAGGTACCCAGTTCAGTTGTATAATTGCTGTAGGAAACACATCGACCTAAAAGCTTTAAAATACATGTATGTTCATGCGATCAGAGCAGACGATTTAAACTCGTTTTTTTTGCAGTTCAACCGTATCTCCAAGCGTGATTCATGGGCGTAGGAACGTTTTTCAAAAATGTTTGACAAGCAAAAAATACACAACGTTATCCACGCTCAGTTACACCAACACGTACAACAGTATATAGGGCAAAAAGTACTTTTTGAGCGCTAACCTTTTTTCTTCAAAGTATTGCGGTTGGGTCTGGTGGAGGGGCCAAAGCATACACTGCTGCCCCCAGCCCACTCTGAATATTGGGGGCCGTCCTAAATTGACAAAACAATGAGAGTATATTATTGACAAACCTAAAATAGCAATATTTATTAAACTACAACACAAAGTCGAACAAAAGTTTAATAACTCCACAAGTACAAAACGAAAAACTTAATATCGTGTTATGTCCCTTTGATGTAATGGGTAAAATAACACGATTTGAGTAAAAGGGAATGTAAAACATCTTGTATTGAGAGATCTTAAAAAACTTGGTTGGTTGGTTGGTTGGTTGAATGGCGTTAAAACGTCTATTTCAGCGATTTTTTGGCTATATATGACGGTCGATTTTTCAGTGGTGGAGGCAGACCACCCACATTTCCTGGGTAGAACAAGTAGTAAGCGATGAGAGGCGAGAAGGTTTCAAACGCAGCGTACTTACCTTACCATCCATTGAAAAAGGGTGAACGAATTATCAAATCACCAATTACCAATAATACATACTGCCATCTGCCTCATCAGTAGAAATACATAAGAGTCGTGATCTTGGCCGACCATGTACGAACTGAACTGAATTGGATTTTATAGTCGCACCAACAACTAAGGTCATATAGCGACTTTCAAGCTTCCACTGGTGGAGGAAGACCCCAGGTACCCCTCCGGGCAATTTTCATGGGTAAAACCACCGACGTTCCGCAAGCCAGTTGGATAGCGACCATGAACGATAGCGACCATGAACGATTGTCATACACCAATTCCCTCTCCCCCTCTCTCTTCCCAACTCTCTCTCCCGACTCTATCCCCCATTCCACCACCCCCGAAACTCGGCACCGTTTGGTTTGGCACCGTGTCTTTTATTTGTAATAATAATATTATTATTAATTATAATACTAATAATGTTAGATAACAAAATTTATCACATACTTACGGTGTGGGAGTGGAATATTTTCGATATACCACTAGTTATATAAGTATGCAAACAAGGAAGTTTTTACGCAAGCGTAAAATAGCTGCCGAGAGAAGAAAAAAAGCATATATCTGGTAGGAACTGGAAACAAAACATTAACATAATAATAGATCAAGTCACGGATGTTAATACAATATTGAAAAACAAATGTTGCCACGGAGACATAAACACGCCGAGACCGTTTTTTCTTACACATTCTTCCCGATTTTTACCATCAGTTTTACCATTCATTTTGAATCAAGGTGGTCGACCTCTCTACGCTTGACATGCCTTATATATTGATTACAATTCACTCTTGTAACACGACGTGCTAGAAGAACACATCAGCACAGAAATACAATTGTTCACATGTAAGGGAGATATGTGCGTTAGCGAGTGCATTACAACACAAATAAACTGTTCACTACTACAATGTGTAATTATAAGATAGCGTTATCAAAGTGAAAAATGTAAAGGAATTGTTCATTGCTACCTTACCATGTGCAATTATGAAAACCATATAAGAGTCACTGCCGTTCCGGCAGCGAATGAGCCGAGTGCGCTCTGTCAAAAAAATCGATAATGACTATGATCCAATTACCACGGTTTATGTCGAATTCGCGTGTTAAAGCGACAGGCAAAATGCAATAAAAGTCGATATGTGAGTTATGTGATAATAAAATAGAATCTAACATTCGTTCTCATTCATTATTGAATTTATTAAACTCGTTAGCAAAAATGATATAATGCTCGGCAAGAGCAAGAGCCTCGCATTATATCATTTTGCCAACTCGTTTAATAAATTCAATAATGATTGAGTACTCATGTTAGATCCTACATATATACGCTTGTGTACGTTGGTTTTATATTATTCTTGCTTTTTATATACTGAGTTATATAACCTTTCGACTGGTGTGGCGTTAAATCTAGGTCTAATTTTCGTTTGCAATTTTATTTTTCTTGCTAGTTATTGGCTCAATTGTACATATGTTGGAGTATAATTGTGTAACGCTAACGAGTCTATGATAGGCGGATGCGGCCATTTCGACTTTGCGAATTTTCGCCCTGTTAAAAACCCTTTCCACAAGGCAAAAAGTGGCAAACACGAAAAGTCGCAAACCCGAAGGTCGCACGAAAAGTCGCAAAGTCGAGATTTTGGGCGAAATTTCGACTCGCAAAAATGAGATATAGGGTCCTATAGAAACCACAGCGTACGAATGCAATGGCATCGTAGGTCCGCACTGTACTGCAAACAAGGACTTGATAATACAATGAAAGAGACAAAAAACAACAGAAAGGGTGGTGAAAACAGGGTTACCGACTTGGAATGGTCAGTAGGCAATAAGGCCTACTGGTTAGCTTGAATCGATTTTATATGCGCACAATCCTCGCTATTATCCTGTCTTCAGCGCCCAAATAGACAAGACAGTGTAAACAAAACTACATCCCATCAAAAGGAATTCTCTAACAATAAAGTCCACATCCAGAGAAACTAACTAAAGAAACACATACAAAATAGTTAACATCTCAGGATGTATCCAGAATCGTACGGAACAACCACAGTAGTTGCAGTTAAAGAGAAAACCAATCTAGGGTACGACCAGAAAACCCGAGGGACGAAAGCTCATGCACCCACCTCCCTTAGTTGGGGTTTCAGTAGGTATAATCATAGAGTCCCAAGAGGTTGTCCAGTCATCGCATAAGTGAAAAGTGAAGGGTAATGACTGACTGTAGCGGGGTCAATCACTAAACATGCAGTGCGCTGTAAAACCAAAGAGTTATATCCTTTTCTGACGAACTTCCTGATTGAATTTGTAAAGCGGTCAGGAAACCCGTCAGACCCCTTTAACTTTCGAAGTTTATAGACCACATCTCCATAAATGAGGGTTGTGATATGCCTAGTCGCAGAAGTGTTTTAAGGTTGGTGTTGTACTTTTCCAGCAGGCCCTCGTTGCGCCGGTAGAATTTAGAGAAAGATCTACGTAGTTTGTGATAACGATAACCCTGCTGAAGAAGTTTACTTCTAATAACTTGATTTCGATCACTGAAGTCTATAACATCATTACACTTGCTAGCAAATAGAATGAGCTGGGAGATATACACACCGTATGAGGTAGCACGAGGTACATCTCCATCCAAGATGTAACGATGTTAAAATTGAAATCATCTCTATTATCATAGATTTTAGTATGAATACAATCATTTGAAGTCGAGAGAGGAAGATCGAGAAATGCTGCTACTGCCGAACTGTTGGCTTTATTCAACGTGAGCTCTGGTGGATAAATGTTAGTAACCTTATGAGCAAAACACGGATTATCAATACTGAGTATGTCATCAAGATACCGAGAGGTATTATTAAAGGCATCAATAATTTCACCCTGGCTAGCAGGTGACAAACTCAACATAAAATCTCTTTCATAGCAGTACAAAACCAAATCTGCAACAAGTGGCGCACAGTTAGTACCCATAGGAATACAAACAACCTGGCGGTAAATAGTTTTACCTATCTTATAAAGATGTTATCCAGAAGACAAGATAAGGCTCTACAAACATCAGTACAAGTCCACAAATTATATTTATCAATGGGGGCGTTAGTAAAGAAAGCCCTGACATTATAACAAGCTAGAAAAGTTGTACCATCTCTGGCAAATGTCTTCTGAATAAGCTGAAGCCATTTTTCTTTGATAACATATATTGGTCGGGGTACATGAACTAGAATTAGCGATAAAACGTGCTTTGTAAGGCATTTTGTGAAGTTTGGGTATCCAGTACATTGTAGGAAGCTTCGTCTGCTTACTAATTACAGAAACCTTTATAGTCTCCATAAAGGTCATATGCTGGGAAACAATGTACGTCTCCAGCAGAGGTGTAGTTGGATAAGTAGAAGTGCTCGCTAGCTCAGCATCCAAAGTATTGATATAATGTAGTCGTGAAATAATAATTATATTGTTGAAAGCTTTGTCTGCTGGAACTAGAGCAAATTTAGTATGTAAATTCTGAATACCCTTCTTAAGGTGTCGTAAATTGTAAGTAGAAGGCCGTGGAAGCAGGGATGGATTAGATTCGCAAAATAAAATACGTAATTCAACAATTTCAACAATTTCTGAAATAGTTTTCATCCAAGCAGTAAGTGCATGTTTATTTGCTTTTTCTCGCTTACACCACTTTGTACAGAAATCCGTTAAAGAACCAGCGATTAGTTGCAAAACCGAAAGTGTAAATTTTCGACTTTTCGTCACGAAATATCGTCCAAAATCTCGGATTTGCGACTTTTCGCCTTCGACTTTTCAGGTTTGCAACTTTTCGCCTTCGACTTTTCGTGTTTGCGACTTTTCGGGTTTGCGACTTTTCGCCTCGAGATATAGTCTGGACAAGTTTTTATCAATATTTATAGCAAAGAAAAAGGACTATCTGGCCTCCAGAATAACTTCTTTATTATTTAACCGAAATAGTAAACGCATATGTCATTAGAAAGCGTCGACCTTGTACTTTTTAAAACAGTAATGATATCTAAAGACATTTAAATTTGAACGCGAAATAAGTGATTAAATGAATGCAACACATACATCCACCAGAATCACAAATTTGACCTATTTTGGTCGCGGAAAACACCTGGCTAGGAATTATCTAATACAGCTTTGATCTGTAATAACTTGATATATTTATTTAGCTGAAGATAACTACAAGTTACATGCTGAACTGTGTTTTCTTTAACGCGGTTTGAACACCTGGCCCCTAAAATAGTTTTATGAAGTACTTGAGAGATATTATTTGGTTTTAAATATATCTTAAGGCCTACGTTTTGTAGTTTATCTGAATTTAAAAATGAATAATATGTGTTTTTAATGAAAAGAATTGAATTGCTGAGGAAAGATAGTTATAATTGTTAAATGTGTATATACATAGGGTCCCATCTGGACGTTTATTGTTAAATCGTAATTGTGTATATGCCGTTTGAACAATACCACGAAGGATAATTTAAGTGGTCTACGCAAGATTTATGGAACCATCCAATGGAACGGGGCTCTACATGAGTTATCACCCAAGACGGAACATAATTTATTGTCACGCTTTACAAGGTCGTCAATAAGGCCCGGTAATCTGCATTGGCTGTCGATTGTATTTATTGTTGATTCGCAGACTGGCATTTCCGGCATTTTCCAAACTTTCGGAAACAATGAGCATAAATTTGGTTCCCGGTTCCCAGTTCCCGGTTCCCGGCTCCTTATTCGAATCGTATTTGCAACCAGGTACTGGGAACTAGGAACTGGTTCCAGGTTCCCGGTTCCTAGTTCTCGATTCGAACCCAATGAAAATTGAATAATATCACCTTGGTATTCATATTGCACCTATCCCAGTTTCATGAAAACGACATGGGATGTTATAAAATCGGCAAAATGAACAAGTAGGATGTTATTATCAGACTTATGTCTCCGAAATATCAATTACTATAATACTTTACAATTTCCACATAATTTCAGCAGGCTTGAACACGCACAGAAACCAGTTCCTTATTCGCACTGAATAGGGAACAGGAAACTGGCTAATAGTTTCCGGTTCCCGATTCGAACCCAATAAGGAACTGGACAATTCCACTTTTATTTTGCAGTTATGTCTCCGAAATATCAATTACTATAATACTATACAATTTCCACATAATTTCAGCAGGCTTGAACACGCACAGAAACAGTTCCTTATTCGCACCGAATAGGGAACAGGGAACTGGCTCCTAGTTTCCGGTTCCCGATTCGAACCCAATAAGGAACTGAACAATTCCACTTTTATTTTGCAATGCAAATATCCCAGTTCCATAGTAAACGACATGCGATGCTATAAACACATTGAAACATGCAGTTAAATCACTTTACCATTCCGTTTCCTCCTGTGTTAGAGTGAATGGTTTAATGTAAACATTGGTTTAAGACAAGGATGTTCATTGTCTCCAATTCTTTTCAACATATTCATCAATGATTTGGCTGTAGCAATTCAAGACTCGTGTAATGGAATAGATGTCGGCGATAATGAAAAGCTCTGTGTTTTACTATATGCTGATGATGTTGTTCTATTGATAAGGCTGATTGTTGGTGAGGCTGATTGTTGCTTAATGTGTTAAATGTATGGTGTGAGGAAAATCGTATGGTTGTTAATAATAGTAAGAGTAAAGTTGTTCATAAATGCGTCAGTCGTACACAAATATAGACCAAACTTTATTGACACTACTGATAGATATATGCATTTAGGTTTAACATTTCATGAACCTTTAGATTATAGATTAACAGAAACAATAGTATCACAGGCTGCAGGTAGGGCATTGGGTCTCTTGATAGCGAAATATAAGTCTCTAGATGGGAAGCCTTATAAGGTCTATAAAAAACGTTATGATTTGATGGTATGGCCAGTCGTTGCATATGCAGTCTGGGGTGATAGAACGTGTTCATGTATTGATGCTGTGCATAATAGAGCGATGCGATATTTCTAGGGGTTGGAAAGTATGCACCAAATGCAGCGACTGTCGGTGAAATGGGATGGACACCTCACTAATTGTTAGACAATGGTAGTGCATCGGCATTTATTGGGCTAGATTAGTCAATATGCATTCTTCTCGAATTAATAAACGAATTTGTACATATCGTCTTTCTAAATCTAACAGTACTTGTAAAAACTGGTGTTTTCGGGTTTAAAAGACGTTTAACGATAATAATTGGAATGAATATGTTAATGCCAATAGCCCAATTACTAAAACAAGTTTAGTACAAACAATCATTTTTGAAACCTTTATTGATAGTTAGAAAGATAAAATAGCGATGTAGGCGTTAATGGTAGAGCTTGAAACAAGGTTAGAAAGTATAAACTGTTGAATGCTTTGATATAGATCTCTTAAGACATTTTTTAATTTGCGCAGCCTTTATTAGGAGTTTTAAAGGGCTGACCCCTATATACTATTTACTAATCTAACATGCATCATTTAACATAATTTTAACCTAGGCAATAGGGCAGAAGGGATATATTTAGATGGTAATTACCACAGTGAGGTTTTTTATATGAATATAGCATTCGTTAAAAATTTGTCTTTAATTTGACAGAAAGGATTAATTTGACATAGATACATGTATTAATACTATTTACTAATCTAACATGCATCATTTAACATAATTTTAACCTAGGCAATAGGGCAGAAGGGACATATTTAGATGGTAATTACCACAGTGAGGTTTTTTATATGAATATAGCATCCGTTAAAGATTTGTCTTTAATTTGACAGAAAGGATTAATTTGACATAGATGCATGTATTAATACTATTTACTAATCTAACATGCATCATTTAACATAACTTTAACCTTGGCAAAGGTACAGAAGGGACATATTTAGATGGTAATTACCACAGTGAGGTTTTTTACATGAATATAGCATTCGTTAAAGATTTGTCTTTAATTTGGCAGAAAGGATTAATTTGACATAGATACATG
>JAWPHD010024505.1:0-19002 GCA_037043455.1 Cyrtodaria siliqua | reverse complement strand
TACGTGAGAACGGAATATATATGTGTAAGAACGGAATATATATGCGTTAGAACGCAATATATATTTGTAAGAACGGAATATATATGTGTAAGAACGGAATATATGTGTAAGAATATATATGCGTAAGAACGGAATATATATATTTATTGTATACTTTCATATTGTCCCGTTTAGTTTGCATTGAACTAAGCGTGCAATATTCTACGATATTGCACGCATTGATATTGCACGGGAACTTTTGCTCGTGCTTGCTAAGAGCCGCGAAATAGAAATAAGGAACTACTTTCAAATAAAAATAACGGAATCCTTCCTATAGTGTCAACAAAAAAATACGAGTTTTTTTACAACCTTTTATGGCAAAAATTGATAAAATAATTCAAATGGTCACTCACCCACTGTTTTTAACGTTATCGAATGGTAAACAAACTTCAGAAAATCCCTTGATGTTTTTAATGACGTCATCCGACGTCGACGTCGTTTTCGCGCAAAATAATCATCCACACAAAATGAAACTGAATGGCAAGATAGGAATTTCATCAAAAGCTATAAAAAATAACACAAATACAATGAAAAGTAATAGTCATACAATTAACATTGATCAAAAACAATATGAAAGTATACAATAAAAAGGTTATTTCATTTGTATGGCTAAATATTACTTGGAACTCGTTGTTTTGGCGCAGGACAACTCGCAAGCTCGTCGTCCTTTGCCAAAACAACTCGTTCCAAGTAATATTTAGCCATACAAATGCAATAACCTATAGTGTAAGAACGGAATACATATGCGTAAGAACGGAATATATATGCGTAAGAACGGAATATGTACGTTTAAGAACGGAATATATATGTGTAAGAACGGAATATATATGTGTCACAACTGAATATATATGTGTAAGAACTGAATATATATGTGTAAGAACTAAATATATATGCGTAAGAACGGATTACATATGTGTAAGATCGGAAAATATGTGTAAGAACGGAATATATATGTGTAAGAATGAAATATATACGTGTAAGAACGGAATATATATGTGTAAGAACAGAATATATATGTGTAAGAACGGAATATATATGTGTTAAAACGGAATATATATGTGTAAGAACTGAATATATATGTGTAAGAACTGAATATATATGTATAAGAACAGAATGAATATGCGTAAGAACTGAATATATATACGTAAGAACTGAATATATATGCGTAAGAACTGAATATATTTGCGTCAAAACTGAATATATATGCGAAAGAAATGAATATATATGCGTAAAACTGAATATATATGCGTAAGAACGGAATATATATGCATAAGAACTGAATATATATGCGTAAGAACGGAATATATATGTGTAAGAACGGAATATATATGTGTAAGAACGGAATATATATGTGTAAGAACGGAATATATACGTGAGAACGGAATATATATGTGTAAGAACGGAATATATATGCGTTAGAACGCAATATATATTTGTAAGAACGGAATATATATGTGTAAGAACGGAATATATGTGTAAGAATATATATGCGTAAGAACGGAATATATATATGTGTAAGAACGGAATACATATGTGTAAGAACGGAATATATGTGTAAGAATATATATGCGTAAGAACGGAATATATATGTGTAAGAACGGAATATATATGCGTAAGAACTGAATATATATGTGTAAGAACTGAATATATATGTGTAAAAACTGAATATATATGCGTAAGAACGGAATATATATGTGTAAGAACGGTATATATGTGTAACAACTGAGTATATATGTGTAAGATCTGAATATATATGTGTAAGAACTGAATATATATACGTAAGAACGGAATATATATATGTAAGAACGGAATATATATGCGTAAGAACTGAATATATATGTGTAAGAACTGGATATATATGCGAAAGAACGGAATATATATGCGTAAGAACGGAATATATATGCGTAAAACTGAATATATATGCGAAAGAACGGAATATATATGCGTAAGAACGGAATATATGTGTAAGAACGGAATATATATGTGTAAGAATGAAATATATACGTGTAAGAACGGAATATATATGTGTAAGAACAGAATATATATGTGTAAGAACGGAATATATATGTGTTAAAACGGAATATATATGTGTAAGAACTGAATATATATGTGTAAGAACTGAATATATATGTATAAGAACAGAATGAATATGCGTACGAACTGAATATATATACGTAAGAACTGAATATATATGCGTAAGAACTGAATATATTTGCGTAAAAACTGAATATATATGCGAAAGAACTGAATATATATGCGTAAAACTGAATATATATGCGTAAGAACGGAATATATATGCATAAGAACTGAATATATATGCGTAAGAACGGAATATATATGTGTAAGAACGGAATATATATGTGTAAGAACGGAATATATATGTGTAAGAACGGAATATATACGTGAGAACGGAATATATATGTGTAAGAACGGAAAATATATGCGTTAGAACGCAATATATATTTGTAAGAACGGAATATATATGTGTAAGAACGGAATATATGTGTAAGAATATATATGCGTAAGAACGGAATATATATATGTGTAAGAACGGAATACATATGCGTAAGAACGGAATATATATGCGTAAGAACGGAATATGTACGTTTAAGAACGGAATATATATGTGTAAGAACGGAATATATATGTGTCACAACTGAATATATATGTGTAAGAACTGAATATATATGCGTAAGAACGGAATATATATGCGTAAGAACTGAATATATACGTGTAAGAAGGGAATATATATGTGTAAGAACAGAATATATATGTGTAAGAACGGAATATATATGTGTAAGAACGGAATATATATGTGTAAGAACGAAATAAATATGTGTATGAACGGGACATATATGTGTAAGCAGTGAATATATATGTGTAAGAACTGAATATATGTGTAAGAATGGAATATATATGTGTAAGAACTGAAGATATATGCGTAAGAACGGAATATATATGCTTAAGAACTGAATATATATGTGTAAGAACTGAATATATATGTGTAAAAACTGAATATATATGTGTAAGAACTGAATATTTATGTGTAAGAACTGAATATATATGTGTAAGAACTGAATATATATGCGTAAGAACGGAATATATATGTGTAAGAACGGAATATATATGTGTCACAACTGAATATATATGTGTAAGAACTGAATATATATGTGTAAGAACTAAATATATATGCGTAAGAACGGATTACATATGTGTAAGATCGGAATATATATGCGTAAGAACTGAATATATATGTGTAAGAACCAGATATATGTGTAAGAACGGAATATATATGTGTAAGAACAGAATATATATGTGTAAGAACGGAATATATATGTGTAAAAACGGAATATATATGTGTAAGAACTGAATATATATGTGTAAGAACTGAATATATATGTGTAAGAACTGAATATATATGCGTAAGAACTGAATTATATGCGTAAGAACTGAATATATATGCGTAAGAACTGAATATATATGCGTAAGAACTGAATATATATGCGTAAGAACTAAATATATATGCGTAAAACTGAATATATATGTGTAAGAGCTGAATATGTATGCGTAAGGACTGAATATATATGCGTAAGAACGTAATATATATGCGTAAGAACTGAATATATATGCGTAAGAACGGAATATATATGTGTAAGAACTGAATATATATGTGTAAGAACGGAATATATGTGTAAGAATATATATATGCGTAAGAAATGAATATATATGTGTAAGAACGGAATATATATGTGTAAGAACTGAATATATATGTGTAAGAACGGAATATATGTGTAAGAATATATATGCGTAAGAACGGAATATATATGTGTAAGAACGGAATATATATGCGTAAGAACTGAATATATATGTGTAAGAACTGAATATATATGTGTAAAAACTGAATATATATGCGTAAGAACTGAATATATATGCGTAAAACTGAATATATATGCCAAAGAACGGAATATATATGGGTAAGAACTGAATATATATGTGTAAGAACTGAATATATATGTGTAAGAACTGAATATATATGCGTAAGAAAGGAATATATATGCGTAAGAACTGAATATATATGCGTAAGAACGGAATATATATGTGTAAGAACGGAATATATATGTGTAAGAACTGAATGTTTAAGAACGGAATATATACGTGTAAGAACGGTATATATGTGTAACAACTGAGTATATATGTGTAAGAACTGAATATATATGTGTAAGAACTGGATATATATGCGTAAGAACGGAATATATATGTGTAAGAATTGAATATATATGTGTAAGAACTGAATATATATGTGTAAGAACGGAAAATATGTGTAAGAATATATATGCGTAAGAACGGAATATATACGTGTAAGAACGGAATATATATGCGTAAGAACTGAATATATATGTGTAAGAACTGAATATATATGTTTAAAAACTGAATATATGCGTAAGAACTGAATATATATGCGTAAGAACGGAATATATATGTGTAAGAGGTGAATATATATGTGTAAGAACGGAATATATATGTGTAATAACTGAATATATATATGTGTAAGAACTGAATATATATGTGTAAGAACTGAATATATATGTGTAAGAACTGAATATATATGTGTAAGAACGGAATATATATGTGTAAGAGGTGAATATATATGTGTAAGAACGGAATATATATGTGTAATAACTGAATATATATATGCGTAAGAACTGAATAAATATGCGTAAGAACTGAACATATATTCGTAAGAACTGAACATATATGCGTAATAACTGAATATATATACGTAATAACTGAACATATATGCGTAAGAACTGACCATATATGCGTAAGAACTGAATATATATGCGTAAGAACTGAATATGTATGCGTAAGAACGGAATATATATGTGTAAGAACGGAATATGTATGTGTAAGAACGGAATATATATGTGTAAGAACGGAATATATATGTGTAAGAAAGGAATATATATGTGTTAGAACGAAATATATATGTGTAAGAACGGAATATATATGCGTAAGAACTGAATATATATGCGTAAGAACTGAATATATATGCGTAAGAACTGAAGATATATGTGTAAGGACTGAATATATATGCGTAAGAACGGAATATATATGTGTAAGAACGGAATATATATTTGTAACAACTGAGTATATATGTGTAAGAACTGAATATATATGCGTAAGAACGGAATATATATGTGTAAGAATGGAATTCATATGTGTAAGAACTGAATATATATGTGTAGGAACGGAATATATGTGTAAGAATATATATGCGTAAGAACGGAATATATATGTTTAAGAACGGAATATATATGCGTAAGAACTGAATATATATGTGTAAGAACTGAATATATATGTGTGTAAAAACTGAATATATGCGTAAGAACTGAATATATATGCGTAAAACTGAATATATATGCGAAAGAACGGAATATATATGCGTAAGAACGGAATATATGTGTAAGAATGGAATATATATGTGTAAGAACGGAATATATATGTGTAAGAACGGAATATATACGTGTAAGAAGGGAATATATGTGTAAGAACAGAATATATATGTGTGAGAATGGAATATATATGTGTAAGAACTGAATATATATGTGTAAGAACTGAATATATATGTGTAAGAACTGAATATATATGTGTAAGGACTGAATATATATGTGTAAGAACTGAATATATATGCGTAAGAACTGAATATATATGCGTAAGAACTGAATAAATATGCGTAAGAACTGAATATATATGCTTAAGAACTGAATATATATGCTTAAGAACTGAATATATATGTGTAAGGACGGAATATATATGCGTAAGTACTGAATATATATGCGTAAGAACTGAATATATATGCGTACAACTGAATATATATGTGTACGAACTGAATATATATGCGTAAGAACTGAATATATATGCGTAAGGAGTGAAAATATATGCGTAAGAACGTAATATATATGTGTAAGAACGGAATATATATGTGTAACAACTGAGTATATATGTGTAAGAACTGAATATATATGTGTAAGAACTGGATATATATGCGTAAGAACGGAATATATATGTGTAAGAATTGAATATATATGTGTAAGAACTGAATATATATGTGTAAGAACGGAATATATGTGTAAGAATATATATGCGTAAGAACGGAATATATACGTGTAAGAACGGAATATATATGCGTAAGAACTGAATATATATGTGTAAGAACTGAATATATATGTTTAAAAACTGAATATATGCGTAAGAACTGAATATATATGCGTAAAACTGAATATATATGCGAAAGAACGGAATATATATGCGTAAGAACGGAATATATGTGTAAGAACGGAATATATATGAGTAAGAACGGAATATATATGTGTAAGAACGGAATATATACGTGTAAGAAGGGAATATATATGTGTAAGAACAGAATAAATATGTGTAAGAACGGAATATATATGTGTAACAACTGAGTATATATGTGTAACAACTGAGTATATATGTGTAAGAACTGAATATATACGTGTAAGAAATGAATATATATGCGTAAGAACGGAATATATATGTGTAAGAACGGAATATATATGCGTAAGAACGGAATATATATGTGTGAGAACTGAATATATATGCGTAAGAAAGGAATATTTATGTATAAGAACGGAATCTATATGTGTAAGAACGGAATATATATGTGTACGAACGGAATATATATGTGTAAGAAGTGAATATATATGTGTAAGAACTGAATATATATGTGTAAGAACTGAATATATATGTGTATGAACTGAATATATATGTGTAAGAACTGAATATATATGTGTAAGAACTGAATATATATGTGTAAGAGGTGAATATATATGTGTAAGAACGGAATATATATGTGTAATAACTGAATATATATATGTGTAAGAACTGAATATATATGTGTAAGAACTGAATATATATGTGTTAGAACTGAATATATATGTGTAAGAACGGAATATATATGTGTAAGAGTTGAATATATATGTGTAAGAACGGAATATATATGTGTAATAACTGAATATATATATGCGTAAGAACTGAATAAATATGCGTAAGAACTGAACATATATTCGTAAGAACTGAACATATATGCGTAAAACTGAATATATATGCGTAAGAACGGAAGATATATGCGTAAGAACTGAATATATATGCGTAAGAACGGAATATATATGTGTAAGAACGGAATATATATGTGTAAGAACGGAATATATATTTGTAAGAACGGAATATATATGTGTAAGAACTGAATATATATGCGTAAGAACGGAATATATATGCGTAAGAACGGAATATATATGCGTAAGAACTGAATATATATGCGTAAGAACGAAATATATATGCGTAAGAACGGAATATATATGCGTAAGAACGAAATATGTACGTGTAAGAACGGAATATATATTTGTAAGAACGGAATATATATGTGTAACAACTGAATATATATATGCGTATGAATGGAATATATACGCGTAAGAACGGAATATGTACGTGTAAGAACGGAATATATATGTGTAAGAACGGAATAAATATGTGTAACAACTGAAAATATATGTGTAAGAACTGAATATATATGCGTAAGAACTGAATATATATGCGTAAGAACGGAATATATATGTGTAAGAACGGAATATATATGCGTAAGCACTGAAAATATATGTGTAAGAACTGAATATATATGCTTAAGAACTGAATATATATGCGTAAGAACTGAATATATATGCGTAAAAGTGAATATATATGCGAAAGAAGGGAATATATATGCGTAAGAAAGGAATATATGTGTAAGAACGGAATATATATGTGTAAGAACGGAATATATATGTGTAAGAGTGGAATATATACGTGTAAGAACGGAATATATATGTATAAGAACAGAATATACATCTGTAAGAACGAAATATATATGTGTAAAAAGGGAATATATATGTGTAAGAACTGAATATTTATGTGTAAGAACGGAATATATATGAGTAAGAACGGAATATATATGTGTAATAACGGAATATGTACGTGTAAGAACGGAATATATATTTGTAAGAACGGAATATATATGTGTAACAACTGAATTTATATGCGTAAGAACGGAATATATACGTGTAAGAACGGAATATGTACGTGTAAGAACGGAATATATATGTGTAAGAACGGAATAAATATGTGTAACAACTGAATATATATGTGTAAGAACTGAATATATATGCGTAATAACTGAATAAATATGCGTAGGAACGGAATATATATGTGTAAGCACTGAATATATATGCGTAAAAGTGAATATATATGCGAAAGAACGGAATGTATATGCGTACGAACGGAATATATGTGTAAGAACGGAATATATATGTGTAAGAACGGAATATATATGTGTAAGAGCGGAATATATACGTGTAAGAACGGAATTATATGTGTAAGTACTGAATATATATGTGTAAGAACGGAATATGTAAGTGTAAGAACTGAATATATATGTGTAAGAACTAAATATTTATGTGTAATAACTGAATATATATGCGTAAGAACGGAATTTATATGCGTAAGAACTGAATATATATATGTGTAAGAACGGAATATATATGTGTAAGAACGGAATATATATGTGTAAGAACAGAATATATATGTGTAAGAACTGAAAATATATGTGTAAGAAATGAATATATATTCGTAAGAACTGAATATATATGCGTAAGAAAGGAATATATATGTGTATGAACTGAATATATATGTGTAAGAACGGAATATATATGTGTAAGAACTGAATATATATGTGTAAGAACGATATATATATGTAAGAATATACTTGCGTAAAACTGAATATATATGCGTAAGAACTGAATATATATGCGTAAGAACTGAATATATATGCGTAAGAACTGAACATATCCGTAAGAACTGAATATTTATGCGTAAAACTGAATATATATGCGAAAGAACTGAATATATATGCGTAAGAACGGAATATATGTGTAAGAACGGAATATATATGTGTAAGAACGGAATATATATGTGTAAGAACGGAATATATACGTGTAAAAACGGAATATATATGTGTAAGAACAGAATATATATGTATAAGAACGGAATATAAATGCGTAAGAACGGAATATATACGTGTAAGAACGGAATATATACGTGTAAGAACGGAATATATATGTGTAAGAAAGGAATATATATGCGTAAGAACTGAATATATATGCGTAAGAACGGAATATATATGTTTATGAACTGAATATATATGTGTAAGAACTGAATATATATGTGTAAGAACTGAAGATATATGTGTAAGAAATGAAATTATATGCGTAAGAACTGAATATTTATGCGTAAGAACTGAATATATATGCGTAAAAACTGAATAAATATGCGTAAGAACTGAACATATATTCGTAAGAACTGAACATATATGCCTAATAACTGAATATATATGCGTAAGAACGGAAGATATATGCGTAAGAACTGAATATATATGCGTAAGAACGGAATATATATGTGTAAGAACGGAATATATATGTGTAAGAACGGAATATATATTTGTAAGAACGGAATATATATGTGTAAGAACTGAATATATATGCGTAAGAACGGAATATATATGCGTTAGAACGGAATATATATCAGTAAGAACTGAATATATATGCGTAAGAACGAAATATATATCCGTAAGAACGGAATATATATGCGTAAGAACGAAATATGTATGTGTAAGAACGGAATATATATTTGTAAGAACGGAATATATATGTGTAACAACTGAATATATATATGCGTATGAACTGAATATATATGTGTAAGAAAAGAAAATATATGTGTAAGAACGGAATATATATGTGTAAAAACGGAATATATATTTGTAAGAACGGAATATATACGTGTAAGAACGGAATATATATGTGTAAGTTCGTAATATATATGCGTTAGAACGGAATATATATGTGTAAGAACGGAATATATACGTGTAAGAACGGAATATATATGTGTAAGAACAGAATATATATGTGTAAGAACGAAATATATATGTGTAAGAACGGAATATATATGTGTAAGAACGGAATATATATGTGTAAGAACGGAATAAATATGTGTAAGAACTGAATATATATGTGTAAGAAAAGAAAATATATGTGTAAGAACGGAATATATATGTGTAAAAACGGAATATATATTTGTAAGAACGGAATATATACGTGTAAGAACGGAATATATATGTGTAAGTTCGGAATATATATGCGTTAGAACGGAATATATATGTGTAAGAACGGAATATATACGTGTAAGAACGGAATATATATGTGAAAGAACGGAATATATACGTGTAAGAACGAAATATATACGTTTAATAACGGAATATATATGTGTAAGAAACATATATATGCGTAAGAACTGAATATATATGCGTAAAACTGAATATATATGCGAAAGAACGGGATATATATATGCGTAAGAACGGAATATATGTGTAAGAAAGGAATATATATGTGTGAGAACGGAATTTATATGTGTAAGAACGGAATATATACGTGTAAGAACGGAATATATATGTGTAAGAACAGAATATATATGTGTAAGAACGGAATATATATGTGTAAAAACGGAATATATATGTGTAAGAACGGAATATATATGTGTAAGAACGGAATATATATGTGTAAGAACGGAATATATATGTGTAAGAACTAAATATATATGTGTAAGAACTTAACAAATAAGCGTAAGAACTGACCATATATGCGTACGAACTGAATATATATGCGTAAGAACTAAATATATATGTGTAAGAACTTAACAAATAAGCGTAAGAACTGACCATATATGCGTAAGAACTGAATATATATGCGTAAGAACTGAATATATATGCGTAAGAACGGAATATATATGTGTAAAAACGGAATATGTATGTGTAAGAACGGAATATATATGTGTAAGAACGGAATATATATGTGTAAGAACGGAATATATATGTGTAAGAACGAAATTTATATGTGTAAGAACGGAATATATATGCTTAAGAACTGAATATATATGCGTAAGAACTGAATATATATGTGTAAAAACTTAATATATATGCGTAATAACGGAATATATGTGTAAGAACGGAATATATATGTGTTAGAACGGAATATATATGTGTAAGAACGGAATATATACGTGTAAGAACGCAATATATATGTGTAAGATCAGAATATATATGTGTAAGAACGGAATGTATATGTGTAAGAACGGAATATATATGTGTAAGAACGGAATATATATGTGTAAGAACGGAATATATATGTGTAAGAACTGAATATATATTTGTAAGAACAGAATATATATGTGTAAGAACGGAATATATATGTGTAAAACCGGAATATATATGTGTAAGAACGGAATATATACGTGTAAGAACGGAATATATATGTGTAAGAACTGAATATATATGTGTAAGAACTGAATATATATATGTAAGAACTGAATATATATGTGTAAGAACTGAATATATATGCGTAAGAACTGAATAAATATGCGTAAGAACTGAATATATATGATTAAGAACTAAATATATATTCGTAAGAACTGAATATATATGCGTAAAAACTGAATATATATGCGTTAGATCTGAATATATATGCGTAAGAACTGAATATATATGCGTACAACTGAATATATATGTGTAAGAACTGAATATATATGCGTAAGAACTGAATATATATGCGTAAGAACTGAAGATATATGGGTAAGAACTGAATATATATGCGTAAGAACGGAATATATATGTGTAAGAACGGAATATATATGTGTAACAACTGAGTATATGTGTAAGAACTGAATATATATGCGTAAGAACAGAATATATATGCGTAAGAAAGGAATATATATGTGTAAGAACGGAATATATATGTGTAAGAACGGAATATATACGTGTAAGAACGGAATATATATGTGTAAGAACTGAATATATATGTGTAAGAACTGAATATATATATGTAAGAACTGAATATATATGTGTAAGAACTGAATATATATGCGTAAAAACTGAATAAATATGCGTAAGAACTGAATATATATGATTAAGAACTGAATATATATTCGTAAGAACTGAATATATATGCGTAAAAACTGAATATATATGCGTTAGATCTGAATATATATGCGTAAGAACTGAATATATATGCGTACAACTGAATATATATGTGTAAGAACTGAATATATATGCGTAAGAACTGAATATATATGCGTAAGAACTGAAGATATATGCGTAAGAACTGAATATATATGCGTAAGAACGGAATATATATGTGTAAAAACGGAATATGTATGTGTAAGAACGGAATATATATGTGTAAGAACGGAATATATATGTGTAAGAACGGAATATATATGTGTAAGAACGAAATTTATATGTGTAAGAACGGAATATATAAGCTTAAGAACTGAATATATATGCGTAAGAACTGAATATATATGTGTAAAAACTTAATATATATGCGTAATAACGGAATATATGTGTAAGAACGGAATATATATGTGTTAGAACGGAATATATATGTGTAAGAACGGAATATATACGTGTAAGAACGCAATATATATGTGTAAGAACAGAATATATATGTGTAAGAACTGAATATGTATGTGTAATATCAGAATATATATGTGTAAGAACTGAATATATATGTATAAGAACTGAATATATATGTGTAAGAACTGAATATATATGCGTAAGAACTGAAAAAATATGCGTAAGAACTGAATATATATGCTTAAGAACTGAATATATATGCGTCAGAACTGAATATATATGCGTAAGAACTGAATATATATGCGTAAGGACTGAATATATATGTATAAGAACGGAATATATATGTGTAAGAATGGAATATATATGTGTAAGAACGGAATATATATGTGTAAGAAAGGAATATATATGTGTAAGAAGTGAATATATATGTATAAGAACGGAATATATATGTGTAAGAACTGAATATATATGTGTAAGAACTGAATATATATGTGTAAGAACTGAATATATATGTGTAAGAACTGAATATATATGCGTAAGACCTGAATATATATGCGTAAGAACTGAATAAATATGCGTAAGAACTGAACATATATGCGTAAGAACTGAACATATATGCGTAATAATTGAACATATATCCGTAAGAACTGAATATATATGCGTAAGAACTGAATATATGCATAAGAACTGAATATATATGCGTAAGAACTGAATATATATGCGTAAGAACTGAACATATATGCGTAACAACTCAATATATATGCGTAAGAACTGAACATATATGCGTAAGAACTGAGCATATATGTGTAAGAACGGAATATATATGTGTAAGAACGGAATATATATGTGTAAGAAGTGAATATATATGTGTAAGAAGTGAATATGTATGTGTAAGAACTGAATATATATGTGTAATAACAGAATATATATGTGTAAGAACTGAATATATATGTGTAAGAACTGAATATATATGTGTAAGAACTGAATATTTATGCGTAAGAACTGAATATATATGCGTAAGAACTGAATAAATATGCGTAAGAACTGAATATATATGCTTAAGAACTGAATATATATGCGTAGGAACTGAATATATATGCGTAAGAACTGAATATATATGCGTAAGAACTGAATATATATGTAAAAGAACTAAATATATATTTGTAAGAATGGAATATATATGTGTAAGAACGGAATATATATGTGTAAGAAGTGAATATATATGTGTAAGAACGGAATATATATGTGTAAGAACTGAATATATGTGTAAGAACTGAATATATATGTGTAAGTACTGAATATATATGTGTAAGATGTGTAAGAATTGAATATATATGCGTAAGAACTGAATATATATGCGTAAGAACTGAATAAATATGCGTAAGAACTGTACATATATGCGTAAGAACTGAACATATATGCGTACTAACTGAACATATATGCGTAAGAACTGAATATATACGCGTAAGAACTGAATATATACATAAGGACTGAATATATATGCGTAAGAACTGAATATATATGCTTAAGAACTAACATATATGCGTAAGAACTAATTATATATGCGTAAGAACTTAAGAAATAAGCGTAAGAACTGACTATATATGTGTACGAACTGAATATATATGCGTAAGAACTGAATATATATGCGTAAGAACGGAATATATATGTGTAAAAACGGAATATGTATGTGTAAGAACGGAATATATATGTGTAAGAACGGAATATATATGTGTAAGAACTGAATATATATGTGTAAGAACGAAATTTATATGTGTAAGAACGGAATATATATGCTTAAGAACTGAATATATATGCGTAAGAACTCAATATATATGTGTATAAACTTAATATATATGCGTAATAACGGAATATATGTGTAAGAACGGAATATATATGTGTTAGAACGGAATATATATGTGTAAGAACGGAATATATACGTGTAAGAACGCAATATATATGTGTAAGAACAGAATATATATGTGTAAGAACGGAATGTATATGTGTAAGAACGGAATATATATGTGTAAGAACGGAATATATATGTGTAAGAACGGAATATATATGTGTAAGAACTGAATATATATGTGTAGAACAGAATATATATGTGTAAGAACGGAATATATATGTGTAAAACCGGAATATATATGTGTAAGAACGGAATATATACGTGGAAGAACGGAATATATATGTGTAAGAACTGAATATATATGTGTAAGAACTGAATATATATATGTAAGAACTGAATATATATGTGTAAGAACTGAATATATATGCGTAAGAACTGAATAAATATGCGTAAGAACTGAATATAATATGATTAAGAACTAAATATATATTCGTAAGAACTGAATATATATGCGTAAAAACTGAATATATAAGCGTTAGATCTGAATATATATGCTTAAGACTGAATATATATGCGTACAACTGAATATATATGTGTAAGAACTGAATATATATGCGTAAAGAACTGAATATATATGCGTAAGAACTGAAGATATATGGGTAAGAACTGAATATATATATGCGTAAGAACGGAATATATATGTGTAAGAACGGAATATATATGTGTAACAACTGAGTATATGTGTAAGAACTGAATATATATGCGTAAGAACAGAATATATATGCGTAAGATAGGAATATATATGTGTAAGAACGGAATATATATGTGTAAGAAACTGAATATATATGTGTAAGAACTGAATATATATGCGTAAAAACGGAATATGTATGTGTAAGAACGGAATATATATGTGTAAGAACGGAATATATATGTGTAAGAACGGAATATATATGTGTAAGAACGAAATTTATATGTGTAAGAACGGAATATATATGCTTAAGAACTGAATATATATGCGTAAGAACTGAATATATATGTGTAAAAACTTAATATATATGCGTAATAACGGAATATATGTGTAAGAAACGGAATATATATGTGTTAGAACGGAATATATATGTGTAAGAACGGAATATATACGTGTAAGAACGCAATATATATGTGTAAGAACAGAATATATATGTGTAAGAACGGAATGTGTATTGTGTAAGAACGGAATATATATGTGTAAGAACGGAATATATATGTGTAAAGAACGGAATATATATGTGTAAGAACTGAATATATGTGTAAGAACAGAATATATATGTGTAAGAACGGAATATATATGTGTAAAACCGGAATATATATGTGTAAGAACGGAATATATACGTGTAAGAACGGAATATATATGTGTAAGAACTGAATATATATGTGTAAGAACTGAATATATATATGTAAGAACTGAATATATATGTGTAAGTAACTGAATATATATGCGTAAGAACTGAATATATATGCGTAAGAACTGAATAAATATGCGTAAGAACGGAATATATATGATTAAGAACTGAATATATATTCGTAAGAACTGAATATATATGCGTTAAAAACTGAATATATATGCGTTAGATCTGAATATATATGCGTAAGAACTGAATATATATGCGTACAACTGAATATATATGTGTAAGAACTGAATATATATGCGTAAGAACTGAATATATATGCGTAAGAACTGAAGATATATGCGTAAGAACTGAATATATATGCGTAAGAACGGAATATATATGTGTAAGAACGGAATATATATGTGTAACAACTGTGTATATGTGTAAGAACTGAATAATATATGCGTAAGAACAGAATATATATGCGTAAGAAAGGAAAATATATGTGTAAGAACGGAATATATATGTGTAAGAACTGAATATATATGTGTAAGAACTGAATATATATGCGTAAGAACTGAATATAAATGCGTAAAACTGAAAATTTATGAGTAAAAACTGAATATATATACGAAAGATCGGAATATATATGCGTAAGAAGGGAATATAGGTGTAAGAACGGAATATATATGTGTGAGAATGGAATATATATGTGTAAGAACGGAATATATACGTGTAAGAACGGAATATATATGTGTAAGAACAGAATATATATGTGTAAGAACGAAATATATATGTGTAAGAACGGAATATATATGTGTAAGAACGGAATATATATGTGTAAGAACGGAATATATATGTGTAAGAACTGAATATATATGTGTAAGAAAGAAAATATATGTGTAAGAACGGAATATATATGTGTAAAAACGGAATATATATTTGTAAGAACGGAATATATACGTGTAAGAACGGAATATATATGTGTAAGTTCGGAATATATATGCGTTAGAACGGAATATATATGTGTAAGACGGAATATATACGTGTAAGAACGGAATATATATGTGTAAGAACATAATATATATGTGTAAGAACGAATATATATGTGAAAGAACGGAATATATACGTGTAAGAACGGAATATTTACGTGTAATAACGGAATATATATGTGTAAAAAACATATATATGCGTAAGAACTGAATATATATGCGTAAGAACTGAATATATATGAGTAAGAACGGAATATATATGTGTAAAAACGGAATATGTATGTGTAAGAACGGAATATATATGTGTAAGAACGGAATATATATGTGTAAGAACGGAATATATATGTGTAAGAACGAAATTTATATGTGTAAGAACGGAATATATATGCTTAAGAACTGAATATATATGCGTAAGAACTGAATATATATGTGTAAAAACTTAATATATATGCGTAATAACGGAATATATGTGTAAGAACGGAATATATATGTGTTAGAACGGAATATATATGTGTAAGAACGCAATATATACGTGTAAGAACGCAATATATATGTGTAAGAACAGAATATATATGTGTTAGAACGGAATGTATATGTGTAAGAACGGAATATATATGTGTAAGAACGGAATATATATGTGTAAGAACGGAATATATATGTGTAAAGAACTGAATATATATGTGTAAGAACAGAATATATATGTGTAAGAACGGAATATATATGTGTAAAACGGAATATATATGTGTAAGAACGGAATATATACGTGTAAGAACGGAATATATATGTGTAAGAACTGAATATATATGTGTAAGAACTGAATATATATATGTAAGAACTGAATATATATGTGTAAAGAACTGAATATATATGCGTAAGAACTGAATAAATGTGCGTAAGAACTGAATATATATGATTAAGAACTGAATATATATTCGTAAGAAACTGAATATATATGCGTAAAAACTGAATATATATGCGTTAGATCTGAATATATATGCTTAAGAACTGAATATATATGCGTACAACTGAATATATATGTGTAAGAACTGAATATATATGCGTAAGAACTGAATATATATGCGTAAGAACTGAAGATATATGCGTAAGAACTGAATATATATGCGTAAGAACGGAATATATATGCGTAAGAACGGAATATTATATGTGTAACAACTGAGTATATGTGTAAGAACTGAATATATATGCGTAAGAACAGAATATATCATGCGTTAGAAAGGAATATATATGTGTAAGAACGGAATATATATGTGTAAGAACTGAATATATATGTGTAAGAACGGAATATATATGTGTAAAGAACGAAATTTATATGTGTAAGAACGGAATATATATGCTTAAGAACTGAATATATATGCGTAAGAACTGAATATATATGTGTAAAAAACTTAATATATATGCGTATTAACGGAATATATGTGTAAGAACGGAATATATATGTGTTAGAACGGAATATATATGTGTAAGAACGGAATATATACGTGTAAGAACGCAATATATATGTGTAAAGAACAGAATATATATGTGTAAGAACGGAATGTATATGTGTAAGAACGGAAATATATATGTGTAAGAACGGAATATATATGTGTAAGAACGGAATATATATGTGTAAAACCGGAATATATATGTGTAAGAACGGAATATATACGTGTAAGAACGGAATATATATGTGTAAGAACTGAATATATATGTGTAAGAACTAAATATATATATGTAAGAACTGAATATATATGTGTAAGAACTGAATATATATGCGTAAGAACTGAATATATATGCGTAAGAACTGAATAAATATGCGTAAGAACTGAATATATATGATTAAGAACTGAATATATATTCGTAAGAACTGAATATATATGCGTAAAAACTGAACTATATATGCGTTAGATCTGAATATATATGCGTAAGAACTGAATATATATGCGTACAACTGAATATATACTGTGTAAGAATGGAATATATATGTGTAAGAAGTAAATATATATGTGTAAGAAGTAAATATATATGTGTAAGAACTGAATATATATGTGCAAGAACAGAATATATATGTGTAAGAACTGAATATATATGTGTAGAATGAATATATATGTGTAAGAACTTGAACTATATAGGCGTAAGAATTGAATATATATGCGTAAGAACTGAATAAATATGCGTAAGAACTGAATATATATGCTTAAGAACTGAATATATATGCGTAGGAACTGAATATATTAT
>JAWPHD010024504.1:0-19004 GCA_037043455.1 Cyrtodaria siliqua | reverse complement strand
ACGGAATATTTATGTGTAAGAACTGAATATTTATGTGTAAGAACGGAATATATGTGTAAGAATATATATGCGTAAGAACGGAATATATATGTGTAAGAACGGAATATATATGCGTAAGAACGGAATATATGTGTAAGAACGGAATATATATGTGTAAGAACGGAATATATATGTGTAAGAACGGAATATATGTGTAAGAATATATATGCGTAAGAACGGAATATATATGTGTAAGAACGGAATATATGCGTAAGAACTGAATATATATGCTTAAGAACTGAACATATATGCGTAAGAACGGAATATATATGCGTAAGAACGGAATATATGTGTAAGAACGGAATATATATTTGTAAAAACGGAATATATATGTGTAAGAACGGAATATATATGTGTAACAACTGAATATATATGTGTAAGAACTGAATATATATGTGTAAGAACTAAATATATATGTGTAAGAACTGAATATATATGCGTACGAACTGAATATATATGCGTAAAACTGAATATATATGCGAAAGAACTGAATATATATGCGTAAGAACGGAATATATATGTGTAAGAACGGAATATATATGTGTAAGAACGGAATATATATGCGTATGAACTGAATATATATGTGTAAGAACGGAATATATATGTGTAAGAAGTGAATATATATGTGTAAGAACTGAATATATATGTGTAAGAACTGAATATATATGTGTAAGAACTGAATATATATGTGTAAGAACTGAATATATATGTGTAAGAACTGAATATATATATATGTGTAAGAACGGAATATATACGTGTAAGAACGGAATATATGTGTAAGGACGGAATATACATGTGTAAGAACGGAATATATATGCGTTAAAACGGAATATATATGTGTAGGAACGGAATATTTATGTGTAAGAACTGAATATTTATTTGTAAGAACGGATTATATGTGTAAGAATATATATGCGTAAGAACGGAATATATATGTGTAAGAACGGAATATATATGCGTAAGAACGGAATATATGTGTAAGAACGGAATATATATGTGTAAGAACGGAATATATATGTGTAAGAACGGAATATATGTGTAAGAATATATATGCGTAAGAACGGAATATATATGTGTAAGAACGTAATATATGCGTAAGAACTGAATATATATGCGTAAGAACTGAAAATATATGCGTAAGAACGGAATATATATGCGTAAGAACGGAATATGTACTTGTAAGAACGGAATATATATGTGTAAGAACGGAATATATATGTGTAAGAACTGAATATATATATATATGTAAGAACGGAATATATACGTGTAAGAACGGAATATATGTGTAAGGACGGAATATACATGTGTAAGAACGGATTATATATGCGTTAAAACGGAATATATATGTGTAAGAACGGAATATATATGTGTAAGAACGGAATATATGTGTAAGAATATATATGCGTAAGAACGGAATAAATATGTGTAAGAACGGAATATATGCGTAAGATCTGAATATATATGCGTAAGAACGGAATATATATGCGTAAGAACGGAATATGTACTTGTAAGAACGGAATATATATGTGTGAGAACGGAATATATATGTGTAACAACTGAATATAATTGGTAAGAACTGAATATATATGTGTAAGAACGGAATATATATGCGTAAGAACGGAATATATATGTGTAACAACGGAATATATATGCGTAAGAACTGAATATATATGTGTAAGAACTCAATATATACGTGTAAGAACTGAAAAAAAATGAGTAAGAACTGAATATATATGCGTAAAACTGAATATATATGCGAAAGAACGGAATATATATGCGTAAGAACGGAATATATGTGTAAGAACGGAATATATATGTGTACGAACGGAATATATATGTGTAAGAACGGAATATATACGTGTAAGAACGGAATATATATGTGTAATAACAGAATATATATGTGTAAGAACGGAATATATATGTGTAAAAACGGAATATATATGTGTAAGAAATGAATATATTTGTGTAAGAACGGAATATATATGCGTAAGAACTGAATATATATGTGTAAGAACGGAATATATATAAGAACGGAATACATATGTGTAAGAACGGAATATATACGTGTAAGAATATATATGAGTAAGAACGGAATATATATGTGTAAGAACGGAATATATATGCGTAAGAACTGAATATATATGCGTAAGAACGGAATATATATGCGTAAGAACTAAATATATATGTGTAAGAACTGAATATATATGTGTAAGAACTCAATATATATGCGTAAGTACTGAATTTATATGCGTAAGAACTGAATATATATGCGTAAAAACTGAATATATATGCCTAAGAGCGGAATAAATATGAGTAAGAACTGAATATATATGCGTAAGTACGGAATATATATGTGTAAGAACGGAATATATATGTGTAAGAACTGAATATATATGTGTAAGAACGGAATATATGTGTAAGAATATATATGCGTAAGAACTGAATATATATGTGTAATAACTGAATATATATGTGTAAGAACTGAATATATATGCGTAAGAACTGAACATATATGTGTAAGAAATGAATATATATGCGTAAGAACTGAATATATATTTTCGTAAGAACGGAATATATATGTGTAAGAATGGAATATATATGTGTAAGAACGGAATATATATGCGTATGAACTGAATATATATGTGTAAGAACGGAATATATATGTGTAAGAAGTGAATATATATGTGTAAGAACTGAATATATATGTGTAAGAAGTGAATATATATGTGTAAGAACTGAATATATATGTGTAAGAAGTGAATATATATGTGTAAGAACTGAATATATATGTGTAAGAACGGAATATGTATGTGTAAGAACGGAATAAATACGTGTAAGAACGGAATATATATGTGTAACAACTGAATATATATATATGTGTAAGAACGGAATATATACGTGTAAAACGGAATATATGTGTAAGGACGGAATATACATGTGTAAGAACGGAATATATATGCGTTAAAACGGAATATATATGTGTAAGAACGGAATATTTATGTGTAAGAACTGAATATTTATGTGTAAGAACGGAATATATGTGTAAGAATATATATGCGTAAGAACGGAATATATATGTGTAAGAACGGAATATATATGCGTAAGAACGGAATATATGTGTAAGAACGGAATATATATGTGTAAGAACGGAATATATATGTGTAAGAACGGAATATATGTGTAAGAATATATATGCGTAAGAACGGAATATATATGTGTAAGAACGGAATATATGCTTAAGAACTGAATATATATGCTTAAGAACTGAACATATATGCGTAAGAACGGAATATATATGCGTAAGAACGGAATATATGTGTAAGAACGGAATATATATGTGTAAAAACGGAATATATATGTGTAAGAACGGAATATATGTGTAAGAATATATATGCGTAAGAACGGAATATATATGCGTAAGAACGGAATATGTACTTGTAAGAACGGAATATATATGTGTAAGAACGGAATATATATGTGTAAAAACAGAATATATATGTGTAAGAACTGAATATATATGTGTAAGAACTAAATATATATGTGTAAGAACTGAATATATATGCGTAAGAACTGAATATATATGCGTAAAACTGAATATATATGCGAAAGATCTGAATATATATGCGTAAGAACGGAATATATATGTGTAAGAACGGAATATATATGTGTAAGAACGGAATATATATGCGTATGAACTGAATATATATGTGTAAGAACGGAATATATATGTGTAAGAAGTGAATATATATGTGTAAGAACTGAATATATATGTGTAAGAAGTGAATATATATGTGTAAGAACTGAATATATATGTGTAAGAACTGAATATATATGTGTAAGAACTGAATATATATGTGTAAGAACGGAATATATATGTGTAAGAACGGAATAAATACGTGTAAGAACGGAATATATATGTGTAAGAACTGAATATATATATATGTGTAAGAACGGAATATATACGTGTAAGAACGGAATATATGTGTAAGGACGGAATATACATGTGTAAGAACGGAATATATATGCGTTAAAACGGAATATATATGTGTAGGAACGAAATATTTATGTGTAAGAACTGAATATTTATGTGTAAGAACGGAATATATATCTGTAAGAACTGATAATATATGCGTAAGAACGTAATATTTATGCGTAAGAACTGAATATATATGCGTAAGAACGGAATATATATGTGTAAGAACGGAATATTTATGTGTAAGAACTGAATATTTATGTGTAAGAACGGAATATATGTGTAAGAATATATATGCGTAAGAACGCAATATATATGTGTAAGAACGGAATATATATGCGAAAGAACGAAATATGTGTAAGAACGGAATATATATGTGTAAGAACGGAATATGTACGTGTAAGAACGGAATATATATGTGTAAAAGCTGATTATATATGTACAATAACTGAATATATATGTGTAAGAACTGAATATATATGTGTAAGAACGGAATATATATGTGTAAGATGTGAATATATATGTGTAAGAACTGAATATATATGTGTAAGAAGTGAATATATATGTGTAAGAACTGAATATATATGTGTAAGAAGTGAATATATATGTGTAAGAACTGAATATATATGTGTAAGAACGGAATATATATGTGTAAGAACGGAATAAATACGTGTAAGAACGGAGTATATATGTGTAAGAACTGAATATATATATATGTGTAAGAACGGAAGATATATACGTGTAAGAACGGAATATATGTGTAAGGACGGAATATACATGTGTAAGAACGGAATATATATGCGTTAAAACGGAATATATATGTGTAAGAACGGAATATATATGTGTAAGAACGGAATATATATGTAAGAATATATATGCGTAAGAACGGAATATATATGTGTAAGAACGATATATATGCGTAAGAACTGAATATATATGCGTAAGAACTGAACATATATGCGTAAGAACGGAATATATATGCGTAAGAACGGAAGATGTAAGTGTAAGAACGGAATATATATGTGTAAGAACGGAATATATATGTGTAACAACTGAATATATATGTGTAAGAACTGAATATATATGTGTAAGAACGGAATATATATGCGTAAGAACGGAATATATATGTGTAACAACGGAATATATATGCGCAAGAACTGAATATATATGTGTAAGAACTCAATATATACGTGTAAGAACTGAAAATATATGAGAAAGAACTGAATATATATGCGTAAAACTGAATATATATGCGAAAGAACGGAATATATATGCGTAAGAACGGAATATATGTGTAAGAACGGAATATATATGTGTAAGAACGGAATATATATGTGTAAGAACGGAATATATACGTGTAAGAACGGAATATATATGTGTAATAACAGAATATATATGTGTAAGAACGGAATATATATGTGTAAAAACGGAATATATATGTGTAAGAACTGAATATATGTGTAAGAACTGAATATATATGTGTAAGAACTGAATATATATGTGTAAGAACTAAATATATATATGTAAGAACTGAATATATATGCGTAAGAACTGAATATATATGCTTAAGAACTGAATTTATATGCGTAAGAACTGAATATATATGCGTAAAACTAAATATATATGTGTAAGAACTGAATATATATGCGTAAGAACTGAATATATATGCGTAAGAACTGAATATATATGCGTAAGAACTTATATACGTAAGAACGGAATATATATGTGTAAGAACGAAATATATATGTGTAAGAACGGAATATATATGTGTAAGAATGGAATTTATACGTGTAAGAACGGAATATATATGTGTAAAAACGGAATATATATGTGTAAGAACGGAATATATATGTGTAATAACGGAATATATATGTCTAAGAAGTGAATAGATATGTGTAAGAACTGAATATATATGTGTAAGAACGGAATATATATGTGTAAGAACGCAATATATATGTGTAAGAACCGAATATATATGTGTAGGAACTGAATATATATGTGTAAGAAAGGAATATATATGCGTAAAACTGAATATATATGCGAAAGAACGGAATATATATGCGTAAGAACGGAATATATGTGTAAGAACGGAATATATATGTGTAAGAACGGAATATATACGTGTAAGAACGGAATATATATATGTAATAACAGAATATATATGTGTAAGAACGGAATATATATGTGTAAAAACGGAATATATATGTGTAAGAACTGAATATATGTGTAAGAACTGAATATATATGTGTAAGAACTAAATATATATATGTAAGAACTGAATATATATGCGTAAAACTGAATATATATGTGTAAGAACTGAATATATATGCGTAAGAACTTATATACGTAAGAACGGAATATATATGTGTAAGAACGAAATATATATGTGTAAGAACGGAATATATATGTGTAAGAATGGAATATATACGTGTAAGAACGGAATATATATGTGTAAAAACGGAATATATATGTGTAAGAACGGAATATATATGTGTAATAACGGAATATATATGTGTTAGAACGGAATATATATGTGTAAAAACGGAATATATATGTGTAAGAACGGAATATATACGTCTAAGAATGGAATATATACGTGTAAGAACAGAATATATATGTGTAAAAACGGAATATATATGTGTAAGAACGGAATATATATGTGTAATAACGGAATATATATGTCTAAGAAGTGAATAGATATGTGTAAGAACTGAATATATATGTGTAAGAACGGAATATATATGTGTAAGAACGCAATATATATGTGTAAGAACTGAATATATATGCGTAGGAACTGAATATATATGTGTAAGAAAGGAATATATATGCGTAAAACTGAATATATATGCGAAAGAACGGAATATATATGCGTAACAACGGAATATATGTGTAAGAACGGAATATATATGTGTAAGAACGGAATATATATGTGTAAGAACGGAATATAAACGTGTAAGAACGGAATATATATGTGTAATAACAGAATATATATGTGTAAGAACGGAATATATATGTGTAAAAACGGAATATATATGTGTAAGAACTGAATATATGTGTAAGAACTGAATATATATGTGTAAGAACTAAATATATATATGTAAGAACTGAATATATATGCGTAAGAACGGAATATATGTGTAAGAACGGAATATATATGTGTAAGAACTGAATATATATGCGTAAGAACGGAATATATGTGTAAGAACGGAATATATATGTGCAAGAACGGAATATATATGTGTAAGAACGGAATATATACGTGTAAGAACGGAATATATATGTGTAATAACAGAATATATATGTGTAAGAACGGAATATATATGTGTAAAAACGGAATATATATGTGTAAGAACTTAATATATATGTGTAATAACTGAATATATTAATGTAATAACGGAATATATGTGTAAGAACTGAATATATATGTGCAAGAACTGAATATATGTGCGTAAAAATTGAATATATATGCGTAAGAACTGAATATATATGTCTAAGAACTGAATATATATGCGTAAGAACTCAATATATATGCGTAAGAACTGAATATATATGCTTAAGTTCTGATTATATATGCGTAAAACTGAATATATATGTGTAAGAACTGAATATATATGCGTAAGAACTGAATATATATGCGTAAGAACTGAATATATATGTCTAAGAACTGAATATATATGCGTAAAACTGAATATATATGTGTAAGAACTGAATATATATGCGTAAGAACTGAATATATATGCGTAAGAACTGGATATATATGCTTAAGAACTGAATATATATGTCTAAGAGCTGAATATATATCCGTAAGAACTGAAAATATATGCGTAAGAACTGAATATATATATGTGTAAGAACTGAATATATATGTGTAAGAACTGAATATATACGTGTATGAACTGAATATATATGTGTAAGAACTGAATATATATCCGTAAGAACTGAATATATATGAGTAAAACTGAATATATATGTGTAAGAACTGAATATATATGCGTAAGAACGGAATATATATGTGTAAGAACGAAATATATATGTGTAAGAACGGAATATATATGCTTGAGGACGAAATATATATGTGTCAGAACTTAATATATATGTGTAAGAACTGAATATATTAATGTAAAAAACGGAATATATGTGTAAGAACTGAATATATATGTGCAAGAACTGAATATATGTGCGTAAAAACTGAATATATATGTGTAAGAACTGAATATATATGTGTAAGAACTGAATATATATGCGTAAGAACTGAATATATATGCCTAAAACTGAATATATGTGCGTAAGAACAGAATATATATGCGTAAGAACTGAATATATATGCCTAAAACTGAATATATGTGCGTAAGAACTGAATATATATGCGTAAGAACTGAATATATATGCGTAAGAACTGAATATATACTTCTAAGAAGTGAATATATATTCGTAAGAACTGAATATATATGCGTAAGAACTCGATATATATGCTTAAGAACTGAATATATATGTGTATGAACTCGATATATATGCTTAAGAACTGAATATATATGCGTAAAACTGAATATATATGTGTAAGAACTGAATATATATGCTTAAGAACTGAATATATATGCGTATTAATTGAATATATATACGTAAGAACTGAATATATATGTCTAAGAACTGAATATATATGTGTAAGAACTGAATATATTTGTGTAAGAACGGAATCTATATGTGTAAGAACTGAATATATATGTGTAAGAACTGAATATATATGTGTATGAACTGAATATATATGTGTAAGAACTGAATATATATCCGTAAGAACTGAATATATATGAGTAAAACTGAATATATATGTGTAAGAACTGAATATATTAATGTAAGAACGGAATATATGTGTAAGAACTGAATATATATGTGCAAGAACTGAATATATATTTGAAGAACTGAATATATATGCGTTAGAACTGAATATATATTTCTAAGAACTGAATATATATTCGTAAGAACTGAATATATATGCGTAAGAACTCGATATATATCCTTAAGAACTGAATATATATGCGTAAAACTGAATATATATGTGTAAGAACTGAATATATATGCGTAAGAACTGAATATATATGCGTAAGAACTGGATATATATGCTTAAGAACTGAATATATATGTCTAAGAGCTGAATATATATCCGTAAAATCTGAAAATATATGCGTAAGAACTGAATATATATATGCGTAAGAACTGAATATATATGTGTAAGAACGGAATATATATGTGTAAGAACGGAATATATATGTGTAAGAACGGAATATATATGCGTAAGAACGGAATATATATGTGTAATAACGGAATATATATTTGTAAGAACGGAATATATATGTGTAAGTACTGAATATATATGCGTATTAATTGAATATATATGCGTAAGAACTGAATATATATGTCTAAGAACTGAATATATATGTGTAAGAACTGAATATATTTGTGTAAGAACGGAATCTATATGTGTAAGAACTGAATATATATGTGTAAGAACTGAATATATATGTGTATGAACTGAATATATATGTGTAAGAACTGAATATATATCCGTAAGAACTGAATATATATGAGTAAAACTGAATATATATGTGTAAGAACTGAATATATATGCGTAAGAACGGAATATATATGTGTAAGAACGGAATATATATGTGTAAGAACGAAATATATATGTGTAAGAACGGAATATATATGCTTAAGGACGGAATATATATGTGTAAGAACGGAATATATATGTGTAAGAACTGAATATATTAATGTAAGAACGGAATATATGTGTAAGAACTGAATATATATGTGCAAGAACTGAATATATATGTGTAAGAATTGAAAATATATGTGTAAGAACTGAATATATGTGCGTAAAAACTGAATATATATGCGTAAGAACAGAATATATATGTCTAAGAACTGAATATATATGTGTAAGAACTGGATATATATGCGTAAGTACTGAATATATATGCGTAAGAACTGAATATATATGTGTAAGAACTGAATATCTATGCGTAAGAACGGAATATATATGTGTAAGAACGGAATATATATGTGTAAGAACGGAATATATATGTGTAAGAACTGAATAAATATGTGTAAGAACGGAATATATGTGTAAGAACGGAATATATATGTGTAAGAACTGAATATATATGTAAGAACTGAATATATATGTGTAAGCACTGAATATATATGCGTAAGAACTGAATATATATGCGTAAAACTGAATATATGTGCGTAAGAACTGAATATATATTCGTAAGAACTGAATATATATGCGTAAGAACTGAATATATATTTCTAAGAACTGAATATATATTCGTAAGAACTGAATATAATGCGTAAGAACTCGATATATATCCTTAAGAACTGAATATATATGCGTAAAACTGAATATATATGTGTAAGTACTGAATATATATGCGTAAGAACTGAATATATATGCGTAAGAACTGGATATATATGCTTATGAACTGAATACATATGTCTAAGAGCTGAATATATATCCGTAAGAACTGAAAATATATGCGTAAGAACTGAATATATATATCCGTAAGAACTGAATATATATGTGTAAGAACGGAATATATATGCGTAAAACTGAATATATATGTGTAAGAACTGAATATATATGCTTAAGAACTGAATATATATGCGTATTAATTGAATATATATGCGTAAGAACTGAATATATATGTCTAAGAACTGAATATATATGTGTAAGAACTGAATATATATGTCTAAGAACTGAATATATATGCGTAAGCACTGAATATATATGCGTAAGAACTCAATATATATGCTTAAGAACTGAATATAAATGCGTAAAACTGAATATATATGTGTAAGAACTGGATATATATGCGTAAGTACTGAATATATATGCGTAAGAACTGAATATATATGTGTAAGAACTGAATATATATGCGTAAGAATGGAATATATATGTGTAAGAACGGAATATATATGTGTAAGAACGGAATATATATGTGTAAGAACTGAATATATATGTGTAAGAACGGAATATATGTGTGTAAGAACTGAATATATATGCGTAAGAACTGAATACATATATGCGTAAAACTGAATATATGTGCGTAAGAACTGAATATATATGCGTAAGAACTGAATATATATGCGTAAGAACTGAATATATATGCGTAAGAACTGAATATATATGTGTATGAACTGAATATATATGTGTAAGAACTGAATATATATCCGTAAGAACTGAATATATATGAGTAAAACTGAATATATATGTGTAAGAACTGAATATATATGCGTAAGAACGGAATATATATGTGTAAGAACGGAATATATATGTGTAAGAACGAAATATATATGTGTAAGAACGGAATATATATGCTTAAGGACGGAATATATATGTGTAAGAACGGAATATATATGTGTAAGAACTGAATATATTAATGTAAGAACGGAATATATGTGTAAGAACTGAATATATATGTGCAAGAACTGAATATATATGTGTAAGAATTGAAAATATATGTGTAAGAACTGAATATATGTGCGTAAAAACTGAATATATATGCGTAAGAACAGAATATATATGTCTAAGAACTGAATATATATGTGTAAGAACTGGATATATATGCGTAAGTACTGAATATATATGCGTAAGAACTGAATATATATGTGTAAGAACTGAATATCTATGCGTAAGAACGGAATATATATGTGTAAGAACGGAATATATATGTGTAAGAACGGAATATATATGTGTAAGAACTGAATATATATGTGTAAGAACGGAATATATGTGTAAGAACGGAATATATATGTGTAAGAACTGAATATATATGTAAGAACTGAATATATATGTGTAAGCACTGAATATATATGCGTAAGAACTGAATATATATGCGTAAAACTGAATATATGTGCGTAAGAACTGAATATATATTCGTAAGAACTGAATATATATGCGTAAGAACTGAATATATATTTCTAAGAACTGAATATATATTTGTAAGAACTGAATATAATGCGTAAGAACTCGATATATATCCTTAAGAACTGAATATATATGCGTAAAACTGAATATATATGTGTAAGTACTGAATATATATGCGTAAGAACTGAATATATATGCGTAAGAACTGGATATATATGCTTATGAACTGAATACATATGTCTAAGAGCTGAATATATATCCGTAAGAACTGAAAATATATGCGTAAGAACTGAATATATATATCCGTAAGAACTGAATATATATGTGTAAGAACGGAATATATATGCGTAAAACTGAATATATATGTGTAAGAACGGAATATATATGCGTAAAACTGAATATATATGTGTAAGAACTGAATATATATGCTTAAGAACTGAATATATATGCGTATTAATTGAATATATATGCGTAAGAACTGAATATATATGTCTAAGAACTGAATATATATGTGTAAGAACTGAATATATATGTCTAAGAACTGAATATATATGCGTAAGCACTGAATATATATGCGTAAGAACTCAATATATATGCTTAAGAACTGAATATATATGCGTAAAACTGAATATATATGTGTAAGAACTGGATATATATGCGTAAGTACTGAATATATATGCGTAAGAACTGAATATATATGTGTAAGAACTGAATATATATGCGTAAGAATGGAATATATATGTGTAAGAACGGAATATATATGTGTAAGAACGGAATATATATGTGTAAGAACTGAATATATATGTGTAAGAACGGAATATATGTGTGTAAGAACTGAATATATATGCGTAAGAACTGAATACATATATGCGTAAAACTGAATATATGTGCGTAAGAACTGAATATATATGCGTAAGAACTGAATATATATGCGTAAGAACTGAATATATATGCGTAAGAACTGGATATATATGCTTAAGAACTGAATATATATGTCTAAGAGCTGAATATATATCCGTAAGAACTGAAAATATATGCGTAAGAACTGAATATATATATGCCTAAGAACTGAATATATATGTGTAAGAACGGAATATATATGCGTAAAACTGAATATATATGTGTAAAAACTGAATATATATGCTTAAGAACTGAATATATATGCGTATTAATTGAATATATATGCGTAAGAACTGAATATATATGTCTAAGAACTGAATATATATGTGTAAGAACTGAATATATTTGTGTAAGAACGGAATCTATATGTGTAAGAACTGAATATATATGTGTTAGAACTGAATATATATGTGTATGAACTGAATATATATGTGTTAGAACTGAATATATATCCGTAAGAACTGAATATATATGAGTAAAACTGAATATATATGTGTAAGAACTGAATATATATGCGTAAGAACGGAATATATATGTGTAAGAACGGAATATATATGTGTAAGAAAGAAAAATATATGTGTAAGAACGGAATATATATGCTTAAGGACGGAATATATATGTGTAAGAACGGAATGTATATGTGTAAGAACTGAATATATTAATCTAAGAACGGAATATATGTGTAAGAACTGAATATATATGTGCAAGAACTGAATATATATGTGTAAGAACTGATTATATATGTGTAAGAACTGAATATATATGTGCGTAAAAACTGAATATATATGCGTAAGAACTGAATATATATGTCTAAAAACTGAATATATATGCGTAAGAACTCAATATATATGCGTAAGAACTCAATACATATGCCTAAGTTCTCATTATATATGCGTAAAACTGAATATATATGTGTAAGAACTGAATATATATGCGTAAGAACTGAATATATATGCGTAAGAACTGAATATATATGTCTAAGAACTGAATATATATGCGTAAGAACTGAATATATATGTCTAAGAACTGAATATATATGCGTAAGCACTGAATATAGATGCGTAAGAACTCAATATATATGCTTAAGAACTGAATATATATGCGTAAAACTGAATATATATGTGTAAGAACTGGATATATATGCGTAAGTACTGAATATATATGCGTAAGAACTGAATATATATGTGTAAGAACTGAATATATATGCGTAAGGACGGAATATATATGTGTAAGAACTGAATATATATGTGTAAGAACGGAATATATATGTGTAAGAACGGAATATATATGTGTAAGAACTGAATATATATGTGTAAGAACGGAATATATGTGTAAGAACTGAATATATATGTGTAAGAACTGAATATATATGTGTAAGAACTGAATATATATGTGTTAGAACTGAATATATATGCGTAAGAACTGAATATATATGCGTAAAACTGAATATATGTGCGTAAGAACTGAATATATATGCGTATGAACTGAATATATATGCGTAAGAACTGAATATATATTTCTAAGAACTGAATATACATTCGTAAGAACTGTATATATATGCTTAAGAACTCGATATATATCCTTAAGAACTGAATATATATGCGTAAAACTGAATATATATGTGCAAGAACTGAATATATATTTGAAGAACTGAATATATATGCGTTAGAACTGAATATATATTTCTAAGAACTGAATATATATTCGTAAGAACTGAATATATATGCGTAAGAACTCGATATATATCCTTAAGAACTGAATATATATGCGTAAAACTGAATATATATGTGTAAGAACTGAATATATATGCGTAAGAACTGAATATATATGCGTAAGAACTGGATATATATGCTTAAGAACTGAATATATATGTCTAAGAGCTGAATATATAGCCGTAAGAACTGAAAATATATGCGTAAGAACTGAATATATATATGCTTAAGAACTGAATATATATGTGTAAGAACGGAATATATATGTGTAAGAATGGAATATATATGCGTAAGAACGGAATATATATGTGTAAGAACTGAATATATATGTGTAAGAACTGAATATATATCCGTAAGAATTGAATATATATGAGTAAAACTGAATATATATGTGTAAGAACTGAATATATATGCGTAAGAAGGGAATATATATGTGTAAGAACGGAATATATATGTGTAAGAACGAAATATATATGTGTAAGAACGGAATATATATGCTTAAGGACGGAATATATATGTGTAAGAACGGAATTTATATGTGTAAGAACTGAATATATATCCGTAAAAACTGAATATATATGAGTAAAACTGAATATATATGTGTAAGAACTGAATATATAGGCGTAAGAAGGGAATATATATGTGTTAGAACGGAATATATATGTGTAAGAACGAAATATATATGTGTAAGAACGGAATATATATGCTTAAGGACGGAATATATATGTGTAAGAACGGAATTTATATGTGTAAGAACTGAATATATTAATGTAAGAACGGAATATATGTGTAAGAACTGAATATATATGTGCAAGAACTGAATATATATGTGTAAGAACTGAATATATATGTGTAAGAACTGAATATATATGTGCGTAAAAACTGAATATATATGCGTAAGAACTGAATATATATGTCTAAGAACTCAATATATATGCGTAAGAACTTAATATATATGCGTAAGAACTCAATATATATGCTTAAGTTCTCATTATATATGCGTAAAACTGAATATATATGTGTAAGAACTGAATATATATGCGTAAGAACTGAATATATATGCGTAAGAACTGAATATATATGTCTAAGAACTGAATATATATGCGTAAGAACTGAATATATATGTCTAAGAACTGAATATATATGCGTAAGCACTGAATATATATGCGTAAGAACGGAATATATATGTGTAATAACGGAATATATATGTGTAAGAACTGAATATATATGTGTAAGAACGGAATATATGTGTGTAAGATTTGAATATATATGCGTAAGAACTGAATATATATGCTTAAAACTGAATATATGTGCGTAAGAACTGAATATATATGCGTAAGAACTGAATATATATGCGTAAGAAATGAATATATATGCGTAAGAACTGGATATATATGCTTAAGAACTGAATATATATGTCTAAGAGCTGAATATATATCCGTAAGAACTGAAAATATATGCGTAAGAACTGAATATATATATGCCTAAGAACTGAATATATATGTGTAAGAACGGAATATATATGCGTAAAACTGAATATATATGTGTAAGAACTGAATATATATGCTTAAGAACTGAATATATATGCGTATTAATTGAATATATATGCGTAAGAACTGAATATATATGTCTAAGAACTGAATATATATGTGTAAGAACTGAATATATTTGTGTAAGAACGGAATCTATATGTGTAAGAACTGAATATATATGTGTAAGAACTGAATATATATGTGTATGAACTGAATATATATGTGTAAGAACGGAATATATATGTGTAAGAACGAAATATATATGCGTAAGAACGGAATATATATGTGTAATAACGGAATATATATGTGTAAGAACGGAATATATATATGTAAGAACTGAATATATATGCGTAAGAACGGAATATATATGTTTAAGAACGGAAACTATATGTGTAAGAACGGAATATATATGTGTAAGAACTGAATATATATGCGTATTAATTGAATATATATGCGTAAGAACTGAATATATATGTCTAAGAACTGAATATATATGTGTAAGAACTGAATATATTTGTGTAAGAACGGAATCTATATGTGTAAGAACTGAATATATATGTGTAAGAACTGAATATATATGTGTATGAACTGAATATATATGTGTAAGAACTGAATATATATCCGTAAGAACTGAATATATATGAGTAAAACTGAATATATATGTGTAAGAACTGAATATATTTGCTTAAGAACGGAATATATATGTGTAAGAACGAAATATATATGTGTAAGAACGGAATATATATGCTTGAGGACGAAATATATATGTGTAAGAACTTAATATATATGTGTAAGAACTGAATATATTAATTAAAGAACGGAATATATGTGTAAGAACTGAATATATATGTGCAAGAACTGAATATATGTGCGTAAAAACTGAATATATATGTGTAAGAACTGAATATATATGTGTAAGAACTGAATATATATGCGTAAGAACTGAATATATATGCCTAAAACTGAATATATGTGCGTAAGAACTGAATATATATGCGTAAGAACTGAATATATATGCCTAAAACTGAATATATGTGCGTAAGAACTGAATATATATGCGTAAGAACTGAATATATATGCGTAAGAACTGAATATATATTTCTAAGAACTGAATTTATATTCGTAAGAACTGAATATATATGCGTAAGAACTCGATATATATGCTTAAGAACTGAATATATATGCGTAAAACTGAATATATATGTGTAAGAACTGAATATAAATGCTTAAGAACTGAATATATATGCGTATTAATTGAATATATATGCGTAAGAACTGAATATATATGTCTAAGAACTGAATATATATGTGTAAGAACTGAATATATTTGTGTAAGAACGGAATCTATATTTGTAAGAACTGAATATATATGTCTAAGAACTGAATATATATGTGTATGAACTGAATATATATGTGTAAGAACTGAATATATATCCGTAAGAACTGAATATATATGAGTAAAACTGAATATATATGTGTAAGAACTGAATATATATAAGTAAGAAAGGAATATATATGTGTAAGAACGAAATATATATGTGTAAGAACGGAATATATATGCTTGAGGGCGAAATATATATGTGTAAGAACTTAAATATATGTGTAAGAACTGAATATATTAATGTAAGAACGGAATATATGTGTAAGAACTGAATATATATGTGCAAGAACTGAATATATGTGCGTAAAAACTGAATATATATGTGTAAGAACTGAATATATATGCGTAAGAACGGAATATATATGTGTAAGAACGAAATATATATGTGTAAGAACGGAATATATATATTTAAGGACGGAATTATATATGTGTAAGAACTTAATATATATGTGTAATAACTGAATATATTAATGTAAGAACGGAATATATGTGTAAGAACTGAATATATATGTGCAAGAACTGAATATATGTGCGTAAAAACTGAATATATATGCGTAAGAACTGAATATATATGTCTAAGAACTGAATATATATGCGTAATAACTCAATATATATGCGTAAGAACTCAATATATATGCTTAAGTTCTCATTATATATGCGTAAAACTGAATATATATGTGTATAAACTGAATATATACGCGTAAGAACTGAATATATATGCGTAAGAACTGAATATATATGTCTAAGAACTGAATATATATGCGTAAAACTGAATATATATGTGTAAGAACTGAATATATATGCGTAAGAACTGAATATATATGCGTAAAAACTGCATATATATGCTTAAGAACTGAATATATATGTCTAAGAGCTGAATATATATCCGTAGGAACTGAAAATATATGCGTAAGAACTGAATATATATATGTGTAAGAACGGAATATTGATGCGTAAGAACTGAATATATATTCGTAAGAACGGAATATATATGTGTAATAACGGAATATATATTTGTAAGAACGGAATATATATATGTAAGAACTGAATATATATGCGTAAGAACGGAATATATATGTTTAAGAACGGAAACTATATGTGTAAGAACGGAATATATATGCGTAAGAACTGAATATATATGCGTATTATTTGAATATATATGCGTAAGAACTGAATATATATGTCTAAGAACTGAATATATATGTGTAAGAACTGAATATATTTCTGTAAGAACGGAATCTATATGTGTAAGAACTGAATATATATGTGTAAGAACTGAATATATATGTGTAAGAACTGAATATATATCCGTAAGAACTGAATATATATGAGTAAAACTAAATATATATGTGTAAGAACTGAATATATATGCGTAAGAACGGAATATATATGTGTAAGAACGAAATATATATGTGTAAGAACGGAATATATATGCTTGAGGATGAAATATATATGTGTAAGAACTTAATATATATGTGTAAGAACTGAATATATTAATGTAAGAACGGAATATATGTGTAAGAACTGAATATATATGTGC
>JAWPHD010024503.1:0-19005 GCA_037043455.1 Cyrtodaria siliqua | reverse complement strand
ATGTTGGCAAACTTGAATTGGCATATAGCGGAGTATGTACCAGCGATATCGTATCCCCAGTCAATATTCAGGTTGATATCAACATGGACAAAGACAACTTGACAGCCAACACAGTTGGCTGTGTTTGCACTGGGCAAGCACTGGAAAACAGAGCAAAACTGTGTATTGGTTTCATATCTGCACACATTTTATACCTGCAAGTTTTATTGTAAGATTGTCTGTTTGTAATTTTAGATATTTAGCTTTGTAGAAATTGATGAAATTGATGAAATTTCCTTTGATGAATTCAAAGTATCAAATTGTTTAATACATATTAACTACGGGGCGGAGCTCTACCATGATCTAACTAACCATGCTGCGTCTATCTCGGTGTTCAAATGAACCAACTCCCTGAGACCGACTGTTCTATTACATATATATCAGAAAATAACAGGAATCTTTAATTGATATGTTGTTAAAGCATCACACAGCAATCTTGAAGTAGTCATCAAGCATTAAAGGGACACAGCAATCTTGAAGTAGTTATCATTAAAGCGACACTCATTCTTGAAGTACAATGTAGTCATCAAGCATTAAAGGGACACAGCAATCTTGAAGTAGTCATTAAGCATTATAGGGACACATCAGTCTTGAAGTAGTTATCAAGCATTAAAGGAACACATCAATCTTGAAGTGGTTATCAAGCATTAAAAAAGGGACACAGCAATCTTGAAGTAGTTATCATTAAAGGGACACTCAATCTTGAAGTACAATGTAGTCATCAAGCATTAAAGGAACATAGCAATCTTGAAGTAGTCATCAAGCATTAAAGGGACACACAGCAATCTTGAAGTAGTTATCAAGCATTAAAGGGACACACAGCAATCTTGAAGTAGTTATCAAGCATTAAAGGGACACATCAATCTTGAAGTGGTTATCAAGTATTAAAAAAGGGACACAGCAATCTTGAAATAGTCATCAAGCATTAAAGGGACACAGCAATCTTGAAGTAGTCATCAAGCATTAAAGGGACACATCAATCTTGAAGTAGTCATCAAGCATTAAAGAGACACATCAATCTTGAAGTAGCCATCAAACATTAAAGGGACACATCAATCTTGAAGTAGTCATCAAGCATTTAAAAAGAGACACAGCAATCTTGAAGTGGTTATCAAGCATTAAAGGGACACATCAATCTTGAAGTGGTTATCAAGCATTAAAAAAGGGACACAGCAATCTTGAAGTAGTTATCAAGCATTAAAGGGACACATCAATCTTGAAGTGGCTATCAAGCATTAAAGGGACACAGCAATCTTGAAGTAGTCATCAAGCATTAAAGGGACACAACAATCTTGAAGTAGTTATCAAGCATTAAAGGGACACATCAATCTTGAAGCAGTCATCAAGCATTAAAGGGACACAGCAATCTTAAAGTAGTCATCACGCATTAAAGGGACACAGCAATCCTGAAGTAGTTATCAAGCATTAAAGGGACACAGCAATCTTGAAGTAGTTATCAAGCATTAAAGGGACACAGCAATCTTGAAGTAGTTATCAAGCATTAAAGGGACACATCAATCTTGAAGCAGTCATCAAGCATTAAATGGACACAGCAATCACGCATTAAAGGGACACAGCAATCTTGAAGTAGTTATCAAGCATTAAAGGGACACATCAATCTTGAAGTAGTTATCAAGCATTAAAGGGACACAGCAATCTTGAAGTAGTCATCAAGCATTAAAGGGACACATCAATTTTGAAGTAGTCATCAAGCATTAAAAAAGGGACACATCAATCTTGAAGTAGTTATCAAGCATTAAAGGGACACATCAATCTTGAAGTAGTCATCAAGCATTAAACAGGGACACATCAATCTTGAAGTAGTTATCAAGCATTAAAGGGACACATCAATCTTGAAGTAGTTATCAAGCATTAAAGGGACACAGCAATCTTGAAGTAGTTATCAAGCATTAAAGGGACACAGCAATCTTGAAGTAGTTATTAAGCATTAAAGGGACACAGCAATCGTGAAGTAGTTATTAAGCATTAAAGGGACACAGCAATCTTGAAGCAGTCATCAAGCATTAAAGGGACACAGCAATCTTGAAGTAGTTATTAAGCATTAAAGGGACACATCAATCTTGAAGTAGTTATCAAGCATTAAAGGGACACAGCAATCTTGAAGTAGTTATCAAGCATTAAAGGGACACACAGCAATCTTGAAGTAGTTATCAAGCATTAAAGGGACACAGCAATCTTGAAGTAGTTATTAAGCATTAAAGGGACAAAGCAATCTTGAAGTAGTTATCAAGAATTAAAGGGAAACACGGGAATCTTGGAATAATCCATTTTTGTAATCATTCATATTATAAGAATAGCAAATTTTTGTTACATATGACTAACTATTGATTTTATTACCTCACTAATCTATGTAAACATTTGGTAGAATATGGAAACAGTTGAAATCTAAACATTTGTTTTTAATTATATGCACACTTTTCAAGTCAAAATGGTACTGGATTAATAAATCAAGATGCTAATATAGTGTTTTTTTGTTGTTTTTTTTACAATTTACGATTGCCATGTGGCAAAATACTTCTTTTAATTGAAAATACAAAAAAGTGATGTATACCAGCATATGATAGCAACCTGTTTGCAAAAACTGCAACTGCGAACACATGGTTTTGAAAAATTTAACATTCATATAAAACATCAAAAAAGAAATACAAAACAAAAGGGGAGTAGGGGTCTGAGGTAAATTTGTAAACACTAATGATTCATCATATTATATACCTAAAACATAGTATTTTTATACTCTGATGTTCTGTGGCCTGAAAACCCTCCAAATCCAGACCATGCCCCTGTACTCCCTTAGATGGGTGGAGCATTCCCCTGTACTCCCCCAGATATGTTCCATTTCATTTTGCATTCTCCCTGTATACATTTGTGTTTGTTTTAGTGTACCTGGGAACCAGTCCGCCACACTGTTTGTAGATAACAAATACCAGACTTCCTCAGCAGTCTGTATGGATTATCTGTCTTTATCGTAGAAGAGCACTGGGAACATGCCAGATTGAGATAGGGTACCTAGCCACCTTGTACAGTCTGTTCTATTCATGCACACACATGTACAGTTGGTGTGTGTGAGGGGAGGATATGGGATTGACCAGCATCTGTCCATCTGACTGCTTGTTGGTAATAACAACTCCTACAAAACTTCTGGGAAGAAGAATTTCACAAAATTTACAGATGCATTCCTCATGATGTCTAGTTTATTCAGACTGGAAATTAACTTCCTGAGTAATCAAAGTGGCTTCCATGACAAAAATCCACCAAACTTAAAAAAATCGAGTTTGTAGTTTCTACTCATCTTGAATAGCTTTGTAATGGAGCTAAATCTCAATTATATACATGTAGTATGTTCTAACAATAAATTGAAACGGTCAATGATTTTCAGAGCAGGGAAATTTGTTTCTGAGTTACTCATCCTACGTAATATTTGAATGGTCAGAATCATAATTTTTAGAAGAATTTATCTGAATTTCTACTCATCCTGCATCATTGAGCACTCGTCATGGCGAGCGGACGAGTGGTATTACGTGCTGCCCTGATTTCGGACAGACAGTTCATTGCTTACATATATATGTCGGATATCTACTTGAGAGATTTATACAACATATGACGTCATCGAGATTTAGCCCAGATTTATCCCTATTACTACTTTTCACACTGGTATCAAAGGTGTATCAGTCTCCATAACCTTTACTCTGATATTTATGAAACTTGAGCTAGAATATTATTTGATCCTCATTGATTTTTTTTTGTTGTTGACAAATCCAAGATGGCAGCCATGGCTACAAATAGACTTAAACAGTAAATGTTTCTGATTGCTACTTCTCTAAAACAGAAGTGATATGATAATGGTAGGATCCCTACTGTAGTGATTGGCATGGAATGGAACTGGTCCTAAATGGGTTCATTTGGATGATTTGAATGTTCATTTGAGTGGTGATTTGCGTCATTTTAGTGAATTTTAGGCCATAATTATATAACAGTCATTTTCTTTGTGATAGAGGCAGACCACCCCATTTTCCTGGGTAGAACCAGTACGGTATACCCCACGCCATCTGTAAGAATCGACACTTTCTCACAAGTTGAACTCCCATTGCGATTTGAACCCGTTCATGTTGATGAGGTAGTAGTGATCTTTGTTTACAGTGATAACGATTTGAGATCACTACTTCACCTAAACGTTTATTTAGATCTTCATGAAACTTTACAGGAACATCGCAGCTGTCCATGGAATTTCTTTTTCATCGATCTACATCTGCATTCTGTCACAATTGCTGTGGCAGTAAAAAAAGAAAGAAAAGGTTTTAGAAAAATAGGGAAGTTAGAAAAAGGATTTTAGGAAAGGCAGAAGTTAAGGAAAGTGTACCTGAACTGTCTTTTCAGATCCTTCTAGACTATGGATCGCCAAATTAACATAACTCAGTTAATTGAATTTGTTTGGAAAAATGGACATTCTTCATGCAAACTATTAGCTCTAATAACAGCCCACGTGACCCCAACATCAGAAAAGGTTAGGATTCCAAGTTCTTACATGATTATTATAGGAAATATTCATAACTTTCTCATCCGATCAACTTCCGGTAAGTTGAGATATTCAGTAGGTGAAAATAAAGGGGTTTACTCGGACTTGATCCTCAATCTCTATTTGAAAAAATAAAATATTTGACCATGATTTAAATTAAATGTATCCATATTGGTGTTTTAAAATCGGACAACACCAAAAGAAGATACATAGATGTACACAAACAATAAAGCTTTTAATATCATTATCACTTTAGTACAAACAAGTTTTATAAGGAGCTAAAGTCAGTTGAGCACAACGATAAGCACCGAGTTTTACCCTCTACCAGAATGTGGAGGTCATTTATTTTATTGATCACAGATTGGTCAAACTATTTTGATGATGTCATGTGATAGTTATGAATGGTAGATACCTTTTGTTCGGAATAAAAGTTGTTTCCATATACATGTAGTTCTATATTCAATATATTTTCTAACCACAAAGTATGACAAATGCATGGTATTAAAGATGTCATTCATATTGGCCAATATTGTGTCTATTTACATACAGTATTTAAAGTTAAGCTTCTTGTACTTGTGTACATTTACATACATTCTTATTACACCGACATATGCCGGCAGAATTTACAGCATTGATGCATTGTACATCCGTGTGACATACAAAGGCATAATTTGTGTAGTCGAAGTAGGTGAGGTGAAGCAAGTGTATGTATGACAGGTCTTGCCCGCTCCATAGACTTCAACCATTTGAATATAATGAATGATCATGCTGTTAGATAAAACCACCAACTGATCCCTGGGGCAGATTGTGACATCATGCTTGGGTCCCCAAAAGTTTAACGGTCTGTTGGGTACACACAGAATATTAAATGAAGTACTGGTTGTGGTATTGTGTTGGATTTGGGCTTGGCTTGATCAGTTGAGTCATAGAAGGAACCAACAAATTCACATAGTGATCCATTTAATGACTGCAACATCTTGATTATGGGCATGTAGAGGTTTACAGTGTCGTGTTGGGCATGTAGAGGTTTACAGCGTCATGTTGGGCATGTAGAGGTTTACAGCATCATGTTGGGCATGTAGAGGTTTACAGTGTCATGTTGGGCATGTAGAGGTTTACAGTGTCATGTTGGGCATGTAGAGGTTTACAGTGTCATGTTGGGCATGTAGAGGTTAACAGTGTCATGTTGGGCATGTAGAGGTTTACAGTGTCATGTTGGGCATGTAGAGGTTTACAGTGTCGTGTTGGGCATGTAGAGGTTTACAGTGTCATGTTGGGCATGTAGAGGTTTACAGCATCATGTTGGGCATGTAGAGGTTTACAGCGTCATGTTGGGCATGTAGAGGTTTACAGTGTCATGTTGGGCATGTAGAGGTTTACAGTGTCATGTTGGGCATGTAGAGGTTTACAGTGTCATGTTGGGCATGTAGAGGTTTACAGTGTCATGTTGGGCATGTAGAGGTTTACAGTGTCCTGTAGGGCATGTAGAGGTTTACAGTGTCATGTTGGGCATGTAGAGGTTTACAGTGTCATGTTGGGCATGTAGAGGTTTACAGTGTCATGTTGGGCATGTAGAGGTTTACAGTGTCATGTTGGGCATGTAGAGGTTTACAGCGTCATGTTGGGCATGTAGAGGTTTACAGCGTCATGTTGGGCATGTAGAGGTTTACAGCATCATGTTGGGCATGTAGAGGTTTACAGCATCATGTTGGGCATGTAGAGGTTTACAGCGTCATGTTGGGCATGTAGAGGTTTAAAGTGTCATGTTAGGCATGTAGAGGTTTACAGTGTCATGTTGGGCATGTAGAGGTTTACAGTGTCATGTTCATTCACTTCTAGTGAGAATGAAGGTTGGCACAAGTTGATTTTAATTTTAATCATTATTGCTGCTTTTAAAATAGCTCAAGGGTTTTTAACACTGGACAGACCCCTAGTTCAAGGATTAAAAATGGCCCAAAAGTCTCTAAATTGAGGTCCTGTAGCACATTCGTTGTAGCATTATTATACACAGTACATGAGGAATTCTCGCCTATATCGGCACACAGCAGCATGTCTCTTCACAAATTGCTAAAATATCAACCCACCCCAGTTTTCAGGACAAAAGTTGCGCTGATGACTATACACTGCTGGCCACACTGAGAACATAGAATTTATGCTTTTGTTGGAATTTTAAAGCCGAAGTCTCAGAAATAAAAGCATTGTTTCGACAATATTTAAAACCGTTTCAATCAACATATTTATTCTTCATAGTTTTTAGCTCTACTGGCCGAACTTTTGCCTTGTGAACACTCCAGCACATTCATTATTAATTGGATCTATACCAAACTTTGCCAGGGTCTTTATATCAATGAAAGCTTGGACAAGTTGGAAAACCAGCCAGATCGGATAAGTTTCACCGGAGGTATGGCCCTTGATTTGGTGAAAAATGCCATATTTGGCCTTGTGAACACTCTAGCACCTTCATTTATTATTTGATATTTACCAAACTTGCAGATTGTTAATATCAATGAAAGCTCAGATGAGTTCGAAAACTGGCCAGATCGGATTAGGAACACCAGAGTTATTGCCCTTGAATTAACAAGAAATGCTATATTTTGCCTTGTGACCACTTGAGCACCTTCATTTATTATTTGATCTATACCAAACTTGCACAGATGGTTAATATCAATGAAAGCTTGGACAAGTCCGAAAACCCAGTGAGATCGGAGTAGTAACACGAGATTTATGGCCCTTGATTTAGTTAAAAATGCTGTATTTTGCCTCGTTAAGATGAGGGCTATCATTTTTCATCTGACCTTTGCCAGACTTAACCAGGTTACTAATATCAATGGAAGCTTGGACAAGTTCTACAACCAGCCAAATTGGATTAGTAATACCAGAGTCATATGGCCCTTCATTTAGTTAAAAATGCTGCCTTGTCATGGCTGGATTTCAACAAAACTTTACAGGGATGATCAGTATCAAGCTTACTTGTGCATACCATCACTGTGTTCCGATTGAATGGTTTTGCCCTTTAAAGGTTTTAATACACAAACTTTTTCCCGGACTAGTTTTCCTGAACCCCTGGCCGAATTTCAACAAAACTTTGCAGGGATGATCAGTACCAAGCCTAGTTGTGCATATCATCACCGTGTTCCGGCTGTAAAGTTTTTGGTGGAGTTATGGTCCTTTATAGGTTTTAATATACAAACTTTGGACTAGTTCTGCTGAACCCCTGGCCGGATTTCAGCGAAACTTGGCAGAGTTGATCAGTATCAAGCCTAGTTGTGCATACCTTCGCCGTGTTCTAGTTAATGATTTTTGGCAGAGTTATGGCCCTTTAAATGTTTTTATGTACAAACTTTGTCGAGATCAGTATCTTCTGAACTCATGGCCAGATTTCAGCGGAACTTTTAGGTATGATCAGTACCAGGCCTAGTTGTGTATATCATCGCTGTATTATGATTGAATGATTTTTGGCGGAGTTATGGCACTTTTAAGGTTTTAGTACACAAACTTTGTCCTGACTAGTTCACCTGAACCCCTGGCCGGATTTCAACGAAACTTTGCAGGGATGATCAGTGCCAAGTCTAGTTGCTCATGTCATCACCATGTCCTGGTTGAATGATTTTTGACAGTGTTATGGCCCCTTATACACAAACTTCATCCAGACTTATTTTTCTGAATCCCTGGCTGGATTTCAGTGAACTTGGCAGGAATGATCAGTAATAAAGCCTAGTTGTGCATATCGATGTTGTGTTCCCACCACAGACTCCATATAGTAAGTAGAGTGATACAGGCCCTCTAGGGCCTCTTGTTTCAAACATAATCTCGAAAAGGAATAGACACCATCTTGGATACTACTTTTTGGTCATGTGGGTTCAGTCAAGTGGAATAAAGAATGGCGGCGCCCATTTAAGAGATAATCATGCTAAGATTTTCAATCTGGGACGGTATGTGGTTGGTTTTATGGTCTGAAATTACATTTTACGGCTCCGCGGTAAACATCTTAGCATCTTAGCATGGTTATCTCAATTCTAATGCTTTTCCATTCAAATGCTACAAATATAAAATCAAATCATACATACACACTTATTTTTCTATGAAAACTCACGGATGCCAGCATTTTGTTGACGTCATCCAGTATCAATGTTATATGACGTCACATATTTTTCAGACGGTAAATCGGGGGTTTTACGGTCGCAAATTTGAGACTTTAGCCAATGGAGCAAAGTGTTACATAATAGTTGCAATAGAATAAACCATCATACTGCTCCTTCATCCCAAAGAATGACGGGCGTTTACGATTGGCTTTAAAATCAATCCATTTCCGGGTCTATATTTTTGTTACGGTTTACGCGGTACTTTGCCGGGGCAAATCACCCAAACCCATTGAATCGATGTGTATCTTTGAAAATACCTACGAGCATCATTTCCTGAACTTCACACAATCAATACAGCATAAACTGGGCTTGACTCACAACCAGTACAGCACAAACTGGACTTGGCACCCAATCAATAAAGCATAAACTGAACTTCACACAATCAATACAGCATAAACTGGGCTTGACTCACAACCAATACAGCATAAACTGGGCTTGACTCACAATCAATACAGCATAAACTGAACTTCACAATCAATGCATCATAGAAAGAACCATCATACTGTTCTTTCATCCCAAAGAATGACGGGCATTTACGATTGGCTGCTACTTTCATCATGTAAAAAACAAAAAAAACATTACGCAATTAATTAAAAAATGTTTTTATATTTAAGTATTTTAACTTAAACTGACTATAAAATGATAAAACTTATTTCAAAAGAGTACCGGTATAACATTTAATAAATAATACAAATATGTTTAAAATCAATCCATTTCCGGGTCTATATTTTTGTTACGGTTTACACGGTACTTTGCCGGGGCAAATCACCCAAACCCATTGAATCGACTTGTTTCTTTGGAAATACCTACAAGCATCATTTCCTTAACTTCACACACAATCAATACAGCATAAACTGGGCTTGACTCACAACCAATACAGCATAAACTGGGCTTGACTCTCAACCAATACAGCATAAACTGGGCTTGACACACAACCAATACAGCACAAACTGGACTTGGCACCCAATCAATAAAGCATAAACTGAACTTCACACACAATCAATACAGCATAAACAGGGCTTAACTCACAGTCAATACAGCATAACTATGCTCAACACACAACCAATACAGTATAAACTGGGCTTGACACAAAGTCAGTACAGCATAAACTGAGCCTGACACACAATCAGTACAACATAAACTGGGTTTTACTCACAATCGGTACAGCATAAACTGGGCTTGACACACAGTCAGTACAGCATAAACTGGGATTGACACACAATACTGGGCTGGACACATAATCTAACAGCATAAACTGGACTTGACACACAGTCAGTACAGCATAAACTGGGCTTTACTCACAATCAGTACAGCATAAACTGGGCTGGACACACAATTTAACAGCATAAACTTGACTCGACACACAATCAGTACAGCATAAACTGGGCTTGACAAACAGTTAGTACAGCATAAACTGGGCTTTACTCACAATCAATACTGCATAAACTATGCTCGATACACAAACAATCAATACAGCATAAACTATGCTCGACACATAATCCAACGGCATAAAATCTGCTCGACACACAATCAAACAACATCAACTATGCTCGACACAAAATCAAACAGCATAAACTATGCTCGACACACAATCAGACAACATAAACTATGCTCGACACACAATCTAACAGCATAAACTATGCTCGACACACATTCTAACAGCATAAACTATGCTTGACACACAATCAAACAACATAAAATATGCTCGACACAAAATCAAACAGCATAAAGTATACTCGACACAAAATCAAACAGCATAAAATATACTCGACACAAAATCAAACAGCATAAACTATGATGGACACACAATCTAACAGCATAAAATATGCTCGACACACACTCAAACGACATAAACTGTGCTTGACACACAATCTAACGGCATAAACTATGCTCGACACACAATCTAACAGCATAAACTATGCTCGACACACAATCAATAAGCATAATTAACATCCTGCATACAAAATCTTTAAACTTTGGTGCTGTCTTGTTACCAGGTATATGTATTCCGCCGGTGTTCTTATATATAATAATAAATAGTAGGTAAGGCAGCCAGTATGGACTGATATGTTTTGCGCTCCATTCTTCCTATTGATATCTGTAATCATAGCTTTTTGCTTGCATTCCTTCTATAGCTGATTATTAGTTGAAAATAAAAATTTAGAAAGCTTTCAAAGCGAGCCAATTTGATACTGAATACATTCAGTTGTAAAAGAAGCCTGTGTGGTTGAGCGTTGAATTGTAAACCTCGTGAATTGCTTTTTGAGCCAGCGGGGTTTGTGGTATTCATTTTCTACCTCACTTCAGCTGGTTGTAGTCAGTGCAGTAAAATTTGACAGGACAATAGAGCTAGGAAATGTGGGGCGTCAGGCCTCCTGAAGGAAAGTCGATAACATTATTGCGCATGAAGTAGGGGAAAATGGATCAGCGCCCACATTATACCATACTTTACTAACTTGAGATTTTTTTTACAGTCAGGGATTCTTTCATGAATGGAAAAAAGCAGAAAGAAATTATATTCTTTTCTCAGTGAAGCCAGCATAATGATCTAGTTTTTAAGCCATGGTGTATTTTATAGGGACACACGACAGTCTTCTAAAATTCTAAAAAATACTTGCAGCATTATACTCATGTAGTTTTCTAAACAATTTGAATATATGTATTTGCAAATCACTGTTTAAAATCCTTATCTACCGGTAGTTTGAACAAAAATATTTTTTTGGTATATCACCAATAGTTAAGTATCATGCATTATTTATTTAGTAAAACCATTGATAAAAATATTACAGAAAAAATGTAAATACCATTTTTTCCCCAATGTTTAAATATTTATAAAAGGTTCAAATTAAAACTGACATTGATAAATAAATCAAGGTTCTCTTATATTAAAGCTCCATAAGTACATCCAGACTGCATGTAAAATAGTTCATTAACTTTCTAGAATTTAAAATTCCAGCTTTTTTAAGTGCCTTGTTTGACAAATCAGTATTAATTCTTTCTACACTTTTTACAGTAAACTTTGGCAAGGTTATGACTTTATTCTAGCTTTTTCTATCGAAACAGTTTTTGAAAGTTCAGTGCAAAACTGTTCTAACTGTGCAAAACTGTTTTAACTGTGCAAAACTGTTCTTGTTGTGCAAAACTGTTCTAACTGTGCAAAACTGTGCAAAACTGTTCTAACTGTGCAAAACTAACTGTGCAAAACTGTTCTAACTGTGCAAAACTGTTCTTACTATGCAAAACAGTTCTTACTGTGCAAAACTGTTCTAACTATGTATAATAAAGAAGATACAGCAGTGTAGCGTTAAATCATGGAATTATGTAGATGATTTAAATGGTAGAATGCGAGAAATATTTGCTGTAAATTAGTGATACAACACACATATTCGGACTGAGATTACGCTATTTGTGATGCATTTTCGTTAACATTGTTTCAAGGAAGAAAGCAATACATAGTGATCATCAGAAGGTTTGTTTGATTAGAGCATGGATGAGCCAAGTCAGCGCAGATGTTATTTCCCTTGTTTTTAAGTAAGACAAGCAAATATTTCCATAATAACTTTTGTAAATAATATCTGAAATATAGCAGGTGGACTGGTAAAACAATCAAGCTTCAAGGGACTTAATCCAAGATGTCTGGTGTACAGTAAGCACTACCACTGTAACTCTGAGCTAGTTGGCAATTTGACAATGACCATAAGCATTTACATTAATGGCCCTTTAATTGCCTTGATTACTTAAACATTTCACTCAGTATTTCTTACCTAAAGGAATTGAATTTTCAACAAAGATTTTATCAAACTTGAGTCCTGAGTAATCAACCATCAGCAAAATCAGTCTTATGCTTTTCAGAGTTATTGTCCTTGATTGAGCAAGATAAGTGAATTTCAGCATGTTTATGCAATAATTATATGCATTTGTACCAAACTTAGCAGGAATGAGTTTTACAGTGAGCATTATCAACATACATGTTGCAGAGTTACTGCCCTTGATTATAGTGGAATATTAAAGAGAATTCAATGCAATAATTTAAATGATATGGAAAATTTATTTCGCGAAGTTTGCTTCAGTTTTTAGAATGATAAACTAGTAGTGTTCGTTACAAAGTTATTAAACCTGATTATGAAAAATAAGTAAGTTTAAACTTGGTTATGCAATAACTTTAGTAAATGGTATCTGACCACCAAATTTGGTAAGAATATTTTAACTATACTGAAAGGAAAAAGAAACGGGAATTTCCGCTATATGCTGCTGTTAATCGAATGGTACATGGCTGCGTAAGATATTTCCTTTTGGAAAAAATACTAAAACAACACGTAACAGCAAATAGTGTTCCTGCAAAGTTTCATTATTGACAGCTAGAGTACATGTTTGGCGCAAACTTAGGATGCAAAATTTTGCAAACTCTTTACATTAAATACAGTACTGAACTGGCTCAATTTTTCAAAGAGGAACTTCAACATTTATTACAACGTGTACTGTAATTAAAACGTCTACAACATCGCAGTTTTGTCCTTTAACTAACCGCAACTTTTTTTAAAAAACATCTTGGGAATTCCTTGGAATATATATGGAAGTAAGTGTGCAGTATATATACAATGTATAGCGGAAATTCCCGTGTCGCGTTTCTTTTTCCTTTCAGTATATATTTATGTTAATAGCTTAATCAAATGATAATTGTTACATAAATAAACCAAAACGCAATTTTCAGTGCTTGATAAATACTTCAAGATTGCCGTGTGTCCCTTTAAACCGCAACCTAACCTTGGCCATAACTTGAAAAGTATTTGACATAATTACGTTCATGAAACTTTACAAACATCTTTATGTTAACCCTGAATACTGTTACTGTCCAATAACTCTGACTTTCATTTTGACAGAGTTATGCCCCATTTTGTAACACTTTAACCTGCAACCTAACCAAGCTCATAAATGGCCATAACTTAAGAAGTATTTGACCTATGTTAATGAAACTTCACACACATATTCATCTTAACTGAAGGAATGTCGTTACACATGTTCAATAACTCTGACTTTCATTTCAGCAGAGTTAGCCCCTTTTCATAAAACTTTAACCTGCTACCTAACCAAGCTCATAACTGGCCATAACTTTGAAAAGTATTTGACCTATGTTCATGAAACTTCATACACATATTCATTTTAAATGAAGGAATATCCTTACACATGTCCAATAACTCTGACTTTCATTTTGGCAGAGTTATGCCCCTTTTCATAAAACTAACCTGCAACCTAACCTAGCTCTTAACTTGGCAAAATATTGACCTAGTATCTTAAAACTTTATAATTAATACAGGTCGTCCTTATCAATTATCAAGTGCAGATTTATGCCCCTTTTCATAAACTTTAACACTTAAAATGCATGCTCTAATCAAACAAACAAAAAAAATGCTCCATTATAAATTATTCATGAAGGATTGCACCCATGTCTTCAAAGTTTATAGTTAGATTGTACTTGGTGAAATAAGCAGACGGCAGGCGACACAAGTGTTCCGTGGAACACCCTTCTAGTTATTTTCATTTAATGCCAACATATAGATATTTACAGTTTTCCTAAGTTTGTAAATATTTATTTGCGAATTTGAAATCCATGACTAATGCACATGAGTTATTTTGTTCCATTGATATTTTTAGTTTATGAAACAAATCAGAAATGTACATATTATTTATATGTGAATTGATTATTAATATATCATGACTAAGTCAAGGCAAATATAACGTTATGAATCCTTTTTTGAGATTTTAATCTTCATTGAAATTTTAACTCCAATTGCAAATATTCAATTAACGGTTTCATTCTATTTTCCTTTGACGAGTACCTTGAACATTTTGTCTATCCCTAACAATTACCCTGTACCAACAGTTCTATTGATTTCCAAGGCTCGGCATTCCAAAATGTTTAGTTTATAGAGTGAGTCACATCTCCTTCAGCAAGAGCCCAGATACCCGAACTGATAATGCCCGACTATGACGGTGTATAAGATCAAAATGTTGCCCGCATATCTTGATGTAACAGCCCAATTTCTATAAATACCACAGGTAAAAACACGGGCTATCCCAGAATATTTTTGAAGGGTACATGTAGCTCATAGAATGTATTCCACTGATGTGAGAGATTTTTTAATTTTTTGATTGGATTGACCTCTCAAAATGGTTAGGGAACCATAGTGGCCCAGTTGATATCATGCTCAACTCTGAATCGGGCACGATTTTTTCACCACCTGTTATATTTGAAATATAACAGGTGGTGAAGAAAAAAAAAGTTCCTCAACTGGGACTTGAACCCAGGGTCTCTAGTTTACCATACCAGCGCTCTAACCACTGAGTTATCGAGGACATACGGTTAGGAATCGATTATTCACCATTTACCTGTACCCGGTTACATACGACCCCACCAGACTGAAATTCGTCCCCGAATTTCTAATTTTACAGGAGAATCACTGCTGGTGTTTCTCAGGATGATCCCAGACGACCTCCAAATATAACAGGTGGTGAAAAACCTTTCCTCAACCGAGACTCGAACCGAGGGTCTTTGGTTTACTGTACCAGCGCTCTAACCACTGAGCTATCGTGGACATATGGTTAGGCCAGTTTTTAGCTCTACTGGCCAAGGGCCAGCAGAGCTTATGGGATCGTGTGTTGTCCGTCTTCCGTCGTCCGTCCGTCCGTCCGTCGTCCGTCGTCCGTCCGTTAACTTTTGCTTGTGTACACTCTAGAGGCCACATTTCTTATGCAATCATCATGAAACTTTGTCAGAATGTTTGTCTCAATGAAATCTCGGTCAAGTTCGAAAATGGGTCATGTGGGGTCAAAAACTAGGTCACTAGGTCAAATATTGGAAAAACCTTGTGTACACTCTAGAGGCCATAATATTTTTGACCGAGCTTGATGCAACTTTGTCAGAATGTTTGTCTTAATTATATCTTGGTCAAGTTTGAAAATGGGTCACATGGGTTAAAAACTAGGTCACTAGGTCAAATACTTGAAAAACCTTGTGTACACTCTAGAAGCGTATTTCTGACCCAATCTTGATGAAACTTTGTCAAAATGTTTGTCTTAATTATATCTTGGTCAAGTTCAAAAATGGGTCATATGGTGTTAAAAACTAGGTCACTAGGTCAAACTTTGGAAAAACCGTGTGTACACTCTAGAGGCCATATTTTTGACCCGATCTTGATGAAACTTTGTCAGAATGTTTGTCTCAATGAAATCTCAGGTCAAGTTCAAAAATAGGTCATGTGGGGTCAAAAACTAGGTCACTAGGTCAAATACTTGAAAAAAGCTTGTGTACACTCTAGAGGGTCATATTTGTTACCCAATCTTGATGAAACTTTGTCAAATTGTTTATCTTATTATGTCTTGATCAAGTTCGGGAATGGGCTTCACATGAAGTTTAAAAACTAGGTCACTAGGTCAAATATTTGGAAAAACCTTGTGTACACATCTAGAGGCCATTTTTTTGACCCGAGCTTGATGCAACTTTGTCAGAATGTTTATCTTAAATTGTTTGTCTCAATGAAATCTCGGTCAAGGTTCGAAAATGGGTCATGTGGGGTCAAAAACTAGGTCACTAGGTCAAATATTGGAAAAACCTTGTTACACTCTAGAGGCCATATTTTGACCCAAGCTTGATGCAACTTTGTCAGAATGTTTGTCTTAATTATATCTTGGTCAAGTTTGAAGAATGTGGTCACATGGGGGTTAAAAACTAGGTCACTAGGTCAAAATACTTTAAAAACCTTGTGTACACTCTAAGAAGCCGTATTTCTGACCCAATCTTGAGAAACTTTGTCAAAAGATGTTTGTCTTAATTATATCTTGGTCAAGTTCAAAAATGGTCACATGGTGTTAAGAAACTAGGTCACTAGGTCAAACTTTGAAAAAAACGTGTGTACACTCTAGAGGCATTATTTTTGACCCGATCTTGATGAAACTGTTGTCAGAATGTTTGTCCTCATTGAATCTCGGTCAAGTTCAAAGATGGGTCATTTGGGGGTCAAAAAACTTGTGTCACATAGGTCCAATATTGACTTGATAAAACTTAGTGGATATCTAGTGGTCATATTTGGGTTACCCAATCATTGATGAAAAATTTGTCAAATGGTGTATTAGCTTTAATTATTCTTGATCAGTCGGAAATGGGTCACATGAAGTTAAAGAACTAGGTCACTAGTCAAATATGGCTAAAACCTTGTGATACATATCTAGAGGCCATATTTTTGACCGACGGCTTGATGCAACTTTGTCAGAATGTTTGTCTTAATTATATCTTGGTCAAGTTTGAAAATGGGGTCACATGGGAGTTAAAACTAGGTCTACTAGGTCTAAATTACTTGAAAAACCTGTGTGTACACATCTCAGAAGCCGATTTCGGACCAATCTTGATGTAACATTTGTCAAAATGTTTGTCTTTAATTTATATCTTGGTCAAGTTAAAATAATGTGGCTAATTGTTATAAAAATACCCACACTTACCCACAAATTACCCCCCTACATATACCCCACACTCTTCCACAAAATCCCTAAAATCATCCACAATACCTCCAAAAATAACCAACACTCAATCCACCATATCCAATTTTCCACTTTACCCCCCCACTTTACAACTTACCCACCAATCACCACCAATATAACCAACTCTTCATCAAAACATCCTCACATCATCCACAAATATCCTCAATAATACAACCATACACAAATTACCCTAATCCATTTACATTTTTACCCCTCCCCAATTACACTTACAATCACATCCCCAATATACCAACTTACTCAACATACTACCTCTTTCAACACATACAACCCCATCCCTACTATCCTAACCTTACAAATTCCAAATAAAAAAACAACAACAAAACTCAAAAAACATTCCCCATCCTTACTTCTTACTCTCACCCCACCCACCCACCCCCCCCACTCCTCACTCCCACTTATAAACCCTCCCCCCCTCAAATACAACACAACAACACCATACAAACCAAACAAAACCCTTACCCTACCCCAACCCTTCCAACAACAATAAACAAAAACAAATAATCATAAATCCCAAACCCCTAAAATTAAAACCCATAAAAACCTTCATCTTCCCTCCCACTCCCTCACTCCCCCCCCCCCCTAACACCCTAACCCAACCATATCAACATAACAAACCACAAATACTACTCTTAACCAAAAACCTCACCATCACTCTACACCCTTCCTTCTCAAAACTAATTAACTATTCTACCTACTTATAATTCATAAATACCCTACCCACAAAAAACAAATAAACCTCAACCCCCCTCATCCCACATTAATATACACAACCCATCAAACCTCTATAATCCAACACCTACACTAAACACACTCTCACACCAAAAAATACATATCCCACTCTTATCCCCTACACCCCCCCCACTCAAATAAACCCCCCCCTCAATACCACTCTTTCCAAAAAAACTCCCCATCACCTATCACAATACATTAACAAAAGAAACCCAACACACTCCAAAACCCCATCATAATCACCCACTACCCCCCCCCAATACAACCCCTAAATCCCATTATCCCTACATCCCCCCCACAAATAAACCACTCTAAACACTAACCTCAAATACTTCAAAACAATCCCACCAATCTTCAATACCATCACAACCATTCAATAATAACCACTATACCTCCACCAAAACCAACACACTAATAATATTTCTCATACATATCTACATCTCCCAACTAAACCCACACATACTCCTATACTAAAACTCTCCAAAACCAAACCCCAACACTCACCAAACATACCCCCCTCCTTCTCCATTCAACCCATAAACCTAAACCCACACATACAAATCACTTCACCGCCACATACAATCACAAACAATCCCCCCTACACCAAACACACCAAAAAAACCCTCCTACAATACTACCCCACACAATACAACCACAACAAAACTCAATACCTCCACCCCACAATACAATCCCCTACCCATCCAAAAATCATCATATACCCAACTCCAAACAATTTCCCAAACATTAACTAAAAATCCCACACCCACCCCCCTACTAAACTCTATCACTACTACCCCACCCCTAAAACTTCCATCTTACCATCTTCATCTTCCTCCTCCACTTCCACCTACTCATAACAATCAATAACTACTCACCCACCTTAACCATTATCATTTCCCATCACAATACTCAGAGCTCCTCCTCACATCCCCCCCAAACCAAAATCAAACCACCATAAAGTATAAAAACACATACCTAAATACCACATAACTCCCATACCCACTAAAC
>JAWPHD010024502.1:0-19006 GCA_037043455.1 Cyrtodaria siliqua | reverse complement strand
AAGAATCATGATAATTGTACATATAATGTTGAAAATATCCACATCTGTGCAAGGAGTACTATGCTGAAGCTCTTTTCATCATCTTGTAATGATGCACGTCCTTCACTAAAATGCTTGTGCCACCTGAACACGAGTGCACGAGATACAGTTGACTTCGTAGACGATCGGTTAATTATTTTCAATGTTTGGGTCGGTGTCTGCCCATCGGTGGAACGCATTGTTGGCTTGTCATGGCTTGTACATGCAACTTCTGGGCTCACTTGAGAAGCGATTAACGTTGTGTCTTGATACAGGTTTGCTGCAATAATTATAACAATAGTCATATTAACAATCATAACAACAAGCCAGATAATATTGTACATATTCTATACGTATTACTATTATGAATAATAATCATATGTACTATCAGATCGCGTAAAAATCTAAGTTATCTCTGTTTGTCCTATTTTCCCGTACACGTATTACGTCCCTTGGCAATGAAATGTCAACAAGTATCATTCTGCGTGCCATAGAGTGCCCGTTTCATTTCTGACTTGTGCATATCTGTTGAAAGTACGTATACATATGATAAACTTACGGTGGAACGCAATGTTGGCTTGTCATGGCTTGTACATGCAACTTCTGGGCTCACTTGAGAAGCGATTAACGTTGTGTCTTGATACAGGTTTGCTGCAATAATTATAACAATAGTCATATTAAAAATCATAACAACAAGCCAGATAATATTGTACATATTCTATACGTATTACTATTATGAATAATAATCATATGTACTATCAGATCGCGTAAAAATCTAAATTATTTCTGTTTGTCCTATTTTCCCGTACACGTATTACGTCCCTTGGCAATGAAATGTCAACAAGTATCATTCTGCGTGCCATAGAGTGCCCGTTTCATTTCTGACTTGTGCATATCTGTTGAAAGTACGTAAACATATGAAAAACTTACGGTGGAACGCATTGTTGGCTTGTCATGGCTCGTACATGCAACTTCTGGGCTCACTTGAGAAGCGATTAACGTTGTGTCTTGATACAAGTTTGCCGCAATAATTATAACAATAGTCATATTAACAATCATAACAACAAGCCAGATAATATTGTACATATTCTATACGTATTACTATTATGAATAATAATCATATGTACTATCAGATCGCGTAAAAATCTAAGTTATCTCTGTTTGTCCTATTTTCCCGTACACGTATTACGTCCCTTGGCAATGAAATGTCAACAAGTATCATTTTGCGTGCCATAGAGTGCCCGTTTCATTTCTGACTTGTGCATATCTGTTGAAAGTACGTATACATATGATAAACTTACGGTGGAACGCAATGTTGGCTTGTCATGGCTTGTACATGCAACTTCTGGGCTCACTTGAGAAGCGATTAACGTTGTGTCTTGATACAGGTTTGCTGCAATAATTATAACAATAGTCATATTAACAATCATAACAACAAGACAGATAATATTGTACATATTCTATACGTATTACTATTATGAATAATAATCATATGTACTATCAGATCGCGTAAAAATCTAAGTTATCTCTGTTTGTCCTATTTTCCCGTACACGTATTACGTCCCTTGGCAATGAAATGTCAACAAGTATCATTCTGCGTGCCATAGAGTGCACGTTTCATTTCTGATGTGTGCATATCTGTTGAAAGTGCGTATACATATGAAAACTTACGGTGGAACGCATTGTTGGCTTGTCATGGCTTGTACATGCAACTTCTGGGCTCACTTGAGAAGCGATTAACGTTGTGTCTTGATACAGGTTTGCTGCAATAATTATAACAATAGTCATATTAACAATCATAACAACAAGCCAGATAATATTGTACATATTCTATACGTATTACTATTATGAATAATAATCATATGTACTATCAGATCGCGTAAAAATCTAAGTTATCTCTGTTTGTCCTATTTTCCCGTACACGTATTACGTCCCTTGGCAATGAAATGTCAACAAGTATCATTCTGCGTGCCATAGAGTGCCCGTTTCATTTCTGACTTGTGCATATCTGTTGAAAGTACGTATACATATGATAAACTTACGGTGGAACGCAATGTTGGCTTGTCATGGCGTGTACATGCAACTTCTGGGCTCACTTGAGAAGCATTAACGTTGTGTCTTGATACAGGTTTGCTGCAATAATTATAACAATAGTCATATTAAAAATCATAACAACAAGCCAGATAATATTGTACATATTCTATACGTATTACTATTATGAATAATAATCATATGTACTATCAGATCGCGTAAAAATCTAAATTATTTCTGTTTGTCCTATTTTCCCGTACACGTATTACGTCCCTTGGCAATGAAATGTCAACAAGTATCATTCTGCGTGCCATAGAGTGCCCGTTTCATTTCTGACTTGTGCATATCTGTTGAAAGTACGTATACATATGATAAACTTACGGTGGAACGCAATGTTGGCTTGTCATGGCTTGTACATGCAACTTCTGGGCTCACTTGAGAAGCGATTAACGTTGTGTCTTGATACAGGTTTGCTGCAATAATTATAACAATAGTCATATTAACAATCATAACAACAAGCCAGATAATATTGTACATATTCTATACGTATTACTATTATGAATAATAATCATATGTACTATCAGATCGCGTAAAAATCTAAGTTATCTCTGTTTGTCCTATTTTCCCGTACACGTATTACGTCCCTTGGCAATGAAATGTCAACAAGTATCATTCTGCGTGCCATAGAGTGCCCGTTTCATTTCTGACTTGTGCATATCTGTTGAAAGTACGTATACATATGAAAAACTTACGGTGGAACGCATTGTTGGCTTGTCATGGCTTGTACATGCAACTTCTGGGCTCACTTGAGAAGCGATTAACGTTGTGTCTTGATACAGGTTTGCTGCAATAATTATAACAATAGTCATATTAACAATCATAACAACAAGACAGATAATATTGTACATATTCTATACGTATTACTATTATGAATAATAATCATATGTACTATCAGATCGCGTAAAAATCTAAGTTATCTCTGTTTGTCCTATTTTCCCGTACACGTATTACGTCCCTTGGCAATGAAATGTCAACAAGTATCACTCTGCGTGCCATAGAGTGCACGTTTCATTTCTGATGTGTGCATATCTGTTGAAAGTGCGTATACATATGAAAAACTTACGGTGGAACGCATTGTTGGCTTGTCATGGCTTGTACATGCAACTTCTGGGCTCACTTGAGAAGCGATTAACGTTGTGTCTTGATACAGGTTTGCTGCAATAATTATAACAATAGTCATATTAACAATCATAACAACAAGCCAGATAATATTGTACATATTCTATACGTATTACTATTATGAATAATAATCATATGTACTATCAGATCGCGTAAAAATCTAAGTTATCTCTGTTTGTCCTATTTTCCCGTACACGTATTACGTCCCTTGGCAATGAAATGTCAACAAGTATCATTCTGCGTGCCATAGAGTGCCCGTTTCATTTCTGACTTGTGCATATCTGTTGAAAGTACGTATACATATGATAAACTTACGGTGGAACGCAATGTTGGCTTGTCATGGCTTGTACATGCAACTTCTGGGCTCACTTGAGAAGCGATTAACGTTGTGTCTTGATACAGGTTTGCTGCAATAATTATAACAATAGTCATATTAAAAATCATAACAACAAGCCAGATAATATTGTACATATTCTATACGTATTACTATTATGAATAATAATCATATGTACTATCAGATCGCGTAAAAATCTAAATTATTTCTGTTTGTCCTATTTTCCCGTACACGTATTACGTCCCTTGGCAATGAAATGTCAACAAGTATCATTCTGCGTGCCATAGAGTGCCCGTTTCATTTCTGACTTGTGCATATCTGTTGAAAGTACGTAAACATATGAAAAACTTACGGTGGAACGCATTGTTGGCTTGTCATGGCTCGTACATGCAACTTCTGGGCTCACTTGAAAAGCGATTAACGTTGTGTCTTGATACAAGTTTGCCGCAATAATTATAACAATAGTCATATTAACAATCATAACAACAAGCCAGATAATATTGTACATATTCTATACGTATTACTATTATGAATAATAATCATATGTACTATCAGATCGCGTAAAAATCTAAGTTATCTCTGTTTGTCCTATTTTCCCGTACACGTATTACGTCCCTTGGCAATGAAATGTCAACAAGTATCATTTTGCGTGCCATAGAGTGCCCGTTTCATTTCTGACTTGTGCATATCTGTTGAAAGTACGTATACATATGATAAACTTACGGTGGAACGCAATGTTGGCTTGTCATGGCTTGTACATGCAACTTCTGGGCTCACTTGAGAAGCGATTAACGTTGTGTCTTGATACAGGTTTGCTGCAATAATTATAACAATAGTCATATTAACAATCATAACAACAAGACAGATAATATTGTACATATTCTATACGTATTACTATTATGAATAATAATCATATGTACTATCAGATCGCGTAAAAATCTAAGTTATCTCTGTTTGTCCTATTTTCCCGTACACGTATTACGTCCCTTGGCAATGAAATGTCAACAAGTATCATTCTGCGTGCCATAGAGTGCACGTTTCATTTCTGATGTGTGCATATCTGTTGAAAGTGCGTATACATATGAAAAACTTACGGTGGAACGCATTGTTGGCTTGTCATGGCTTGTACATGCAACTTCTGGGCTCACTTGAGAAGCGATTAACGTTGTGTCTTGATACAGGTTTGCTGCAATAATTATAACAATAGTCATATTAACAATCATAACAACAAGCCAGATAATATTGTACATATTCTATACGTATTACTATTATGAATAATAATCATATGTACTATCAGATCGCGTAAAAATCTAAGTTATCTCTGTTTGTCCTATTTTCCCGTACACGTATTACGTCCCTTGGCAATGAAATGTCAACAAGTATCATTCTGCGTGCCATAGAGTGCCCGTTTCATTTCTGACTTGTGCATATCTGTTGAAAGTACGTATACATATGATAAACTTACGGTGGAACGCAATGTTGGCTTGTCATGGCGTGTACATGCAACTTCTGGGCTCACTTGAGAAGCATTAACGTTGTGTCTTGATACAGGTTTGCTGCAATAATTATAACAATAGTCATATTAAAAATCATAACAACAAGCCAGATAATATTGTACATATTCTATACGTATTACTATTATGAATAATAATCATATGTACTATCAGATCGCGTAAAAATCTAAATTATTTCTGTTTGTCCTATTTTCCCGTACACGTATTACGTCCCTTGGCAATGAAATGTCAACAAGTATCATTCTGCGTGCCATAGAGTGCCCGTTTCATTTCTGACTTGTGCATATCTGTTGAAAGTACGTATACATATGATAAACTTACGGTGGAACGCAATGTTGGCTTGTCATGGCTTGTACATGCAACTTCTGGGCTCACTTGAGAAGCGATTAACGTTGTGTCTTGATACAGGTTTGCTGCAATAATTATAACAATAGTCATATTAACAATCATAACAACAAGCCAGATAATATTGTACATATTCTATACGTATTACTATTATGAATAATAATCATATGTACTATCAGATCGCGTAAAAATCTAAGTTATCTCTGTTTGTCCTATTTTCCCGTACACGTATTACGTCCCTTGGCAATGAAATGTCAACAAGTATCATTCTGCGTGCCATAGAGTGCCCGTTTCATTTCTGACTTGTGCATATCTGTTGAAAGTACGTATACATATGAAAAACTTACGGTGGAACGCATTGTTGGCTTGTCATGGCTTGTACATGCAACTTCTGGGCTCACTTGAGAAGCGATTAACGTTGTGTCTTGATACAGGTTTGCTGCAATAATTATAACAATAGTCATATTAACAATCATAACAACAAGCCAGATAATATTGTACATATTCTATACGTATTACTATTATGAATAATAATCATAGGTACTATCAGATCGCGTAAAAATCTAAGTTATCTCTTTTTCTCCTATTTTCCCGTATACGTATTACGTCCCTTGGCAGCGAAATGTCAACAAATATCATTCTGCGTGCCATAGAGTGCCCGTTTCATATCTGACTTGTGCATATCTGTTGAAAGTACGTATACATATGAAAAACTTACGGTGGAACGCATTGTTGGCTTGTCATGGCTTGTACATGCAACTTCTGGGCTCACTTGAGAAGCGATTAACGTTGTGTCTTGATACAGGTTTGCTGCAATAATTATAACAATAGTCATATTAACAATCATAACAACAAGACAGATAATATTGTACATATTCTATACGTATTACTATTATGAATAATAATCATATGTACCTTTACCCTTCAGATCGCGTAAAAATCTAAGTTATCTCTGTTTGTCCTATTTTCCCGTACACGTATTACGTCCCTTGGCAATGAAATGTCAACAAGTATCATTCTGCGTGCCATAGAGTGCACGTTTCATTTCTGATGTGTGCATATCTGTTGAAAGTGCGTATACATATGAAAAACTTACGGTGGAACGCATTGTTGGCTTGTCATGGCTTGTACATGCAACTTCTGGGCTCACTTGAGAAGCGATTAACGTTGTGTCTTGATACAGGTTTGCTGCAATAATTATAACAATAGTCATATTAACAATCATAACAACAAGCCAGATAATATTGTACATATTCTATACGTATTACTATTATGAATAATAATCATATGTACTATCAGATCGCGTAAAAATCTAAGTTATCTCTGTTTGTCCTATTTTCCCGTACACGTATTACGTCCCTTGGCAATGAAATGTCAACAAGTATCATTCTGCGTGCCATAGAGTGCCCGTTTCATTTCTGACTTGTGCATATCTGTTGAAAGTACGTATACATATGATAAACTTACGGTGGAACGCAATGTTGGCTTGTCATGGCTTGTACATGCAACTTCTGGGCTCACTTGAGAAGCGATTAACGTTGTGTCTTGATACAGGTTTGCTGCAATAATTATAACAATAGTCATATTAACAATCATAACAACAAGCCAGATAATATTGTACATATTATTTACGTATTACTATTATGAATAATAATCATATGTACTATCAGATCGCGTAAAACTCTAAGTTATCTCTTTTTGTCCTATTTTCCCGTACACGTATTACGTCCCTTGGCAATGAAATGTCAACAAGTATCATTCTGCGTGCCATAGAGTGCACGTTTCATTTCTGATGTGTGCATATCTGTTGAAAGTGCGTATACATATGAAAAACTTACGCTGGAACGCATTGTTGGCTTGTCATGGCTTGTACATGCAACTTCTGGGCTCACTTGAGAAGCGATTAACGTTGTGTCTTGATACAGGTTTGCTGCAATAATTATAACAATAGTCATATTAACAATCATAACAACAAGCCAGATAATATTGTACATATTCTATACGTATTACTATTATGAATAATAATCATATGTACTATCAGATCGCGTAAAAATCTAAGTTTTTTTCCTATTTTCCCGTACACGTATTACGTCCCTTGGCAATGAAATGTCAACAAGTATCATTCTGCGTGCCGTAGAGTGCCCGTTTCATTTCTGACTTGTGCATATCTGTTGAAAGTACGTATACATATGATAAACTTACGGTGGAACGCAATGTTGGCTTGTCATGGCTTGTACATGCAACTTCTGGGCTCACTTGAGAAGCGATTAACGTTGTGTCTTGATACAGGTTTGCTGCAATAATTATAACAATAGTCATATTAACAATCATAACAACAAGCCAGATAATATTGTACATATTCTATACGTATTACTATTATGAATAATAATCATATGTACTATCAGATCGCGTAAAAATCTAAGTTATCTCTGTTTGTCCTATTTTCCCGTACACGTATTACGTCCCTTGGCAATGAAATGTCAACAAGTATCATTCTGCGTGCCATAGAGTGCCCGTTTCATTTCTGACTTGTGCATATCTGTTGAAAGTACGTATACATATGAAAAACTTACGGTGGAACGCATTGTTGGCTTGTCATGGCTTGTACATGCAACTTCTGGGCTCACTTGAGAAGCGATTAACGTTGTGTCTTGATACAGGTTTGCTGCAATAATTATAACAATAGTCATATTAACAATCATAACAACAAGCCAGATAATATTGTACATATTCTATACGTATTACTATTATGAATAATAATCATAGGTACTATCAGATCGCGTAAAAATCTAAGTTATCTCTTTTTCTCCTATTTTCCCGTATACGTATTACGTCCCTTGGCAGCGAAATGTCAACAAATATCATTCTGCGTGCCATAGAGTGCCCGTTTCATATCTGACTTGTGCATATCTGTTGAAAGTACGTATACATATGAAAAACTTACGGTGGAACGCATTGTTGGCTTGTCATGGCTTGTACATGCAACTTCTGGGCTCACTTGAGAAGCGATTAACGTTGTGTCTTGATACAGGTTTGCTGCAATAATTATAACAATAGTCATATTAACAATCATAACAACAAGCCAGATAATATTGTACATATTCTTTACGTATTACTATTATGAATAATAATCATATGTACTATCAGATCGCGTAAAAATCTAAGTTATCTCTGTTTGTCCTATTTTCCCGTAAACGTATTACGTCCCTTGGCAATGAAATGTCAACAAGTATCATTCTGCGTGCCATAGAGTGCACGTTTCATTTCTGATGTGTGCATATCTATTGAAAGTGCGTATACATATGAAAAACTTACGGTGGAACGCATTGTTGGCTTGTCATGGCTTGTACATGCAACTTCTGGGCTCACTTGAGAAGCGATTAACGTTGTGTCTTGATACAGGTTTACTGCAATAATTATAACAATAGTCATATTAACAATCATAACAACAAGCCAGATAATATTGTACATATTCTTTACGTATTACTATTATGAATAATAATCATATGTACTATCAGATCGCGTAAAAATCTAAGTTATCTCTGTTTGTCCTATTTTCCCGTACACGTATTACGTCCCTTGGCAATGAAATGTCAACAAGTATCATTCTGCGTGCCATAGAGTGCACGTTTCATTTCTGATGTGTGCATATCTGTTGAAAGTGCGTATACATATGAAAAACTTACGGTGGAACGCATTGTTGGCTTGTCATGGCTTGTACATGCAACTTCTGGGCTCACTTGAGAAGCGATTAACGTTGTGTCTTGATACAAGTTTGCTGCAATAATTATAACAATAGTCATATTAACAATCATAACAACAAGCCAGATAATATTGTACATATTCTATACGTATTACTATTATGAATAATAATCATATGTACTATCAGATCGCGTAAAAATCTAAGTTATCTCTGTTTGTCCTATTTTCCCGTACACGTATTACGTCCCTTGGCAATGAAATGTCAACAAGTATCATTCTGCGTGCCATAGAGTGCACGTTTCATTTCTGATGTGTGCATATCTGTTGAAAGTGCGTATACATATGAAAAACTTACGGTGGAACGCAATGTTGGCTTGTCATGGCTTGTACATGCAACTTCTGGGCTCACTTGAGAAGCGATTAACGTTGTGTCTTGATACAGGTTTGCTGCAATAATTATAACAATAGTCATATTAACAATCATAACAACAAGCCAGATAATATTGTACATATTCTATACGTATTACTATTATGAATAATAATCATATGTACTATCAGATCGCGTAAAAATCTAAGTTATCTCTTTTTTTCCTATTTTCCCGTACACGTATTACGTCCCTTGGCAATGAAATGTCAACAAGTATCATTCTGCGTGCCGTAGAGTGCCCGTTTCATTTCTGACTTGTGCATATCTGTTGAAAGTACGTATACATATGATAAACTTACGGTGGAACGCAATGTTGGCTTGTCATGGCTTGTACATGCAACTTCTGGGCTCACTTGAGAAGCGAATAACGTTGTGTCTAGATACAGGTTTGCTGCAATAATTATAACAATAGTCATATTAACAATCATAACAACAAGCCAGATAATATTGTACATATTCTATACGTATTACTATTATGAATAATAATCATATGTACTATCAGATCGCGTAAAAATCTAAGTTATCTCTGTTTGTCCTATTTTCCAGTACACGTATTACGTCCCTTGGCAATGAAATGTCAACAAGTATCATTCTGCGTGCCATAGAGTGCCCGTTTCATTTCTGACTTGTGCATATCTGTTGAAAGTACGTATACATATGAAAAACTTACGGTGGAACGCATTGTTGGCTTGTCATGGCTTGTACATGCAACTTCTGGGCTCACTTGAGAAGCGATTAACGTTGTGTCTTGATACAGGTTTGCTGCAATAATTATAACAATAGTCATATTAACAATCATAACAACAAGCCAGATAATATTGTACATATTCTATACGTATTACTATTATGAATAATAATCATATGTACTATCAGATCGCGTAAAAATCTAAGTTATCTCTTTTTTTCCTATTTTCCCGTACACGTATTACGTCCCTTGGCAATGAAATGTCAACAAGTATCATTCTGCGTGCCGTAGAGTGCCCGTTTCATTTCTGACTTGTGCATATCTGTTGAAAGTACGTATACATATGATAAACTTACGGTGGAACGCAATGTTGGCTTGTCATGGCTTGTACATGCAACTTCTGGGCTCACTTGAGAAGCGAATAACGTTGTGTCTAGATACAGGTTTGCTGCAATAATTATAACAATAGTCATATTAACAATCATAACAACAAGCCAGATAATATTGTACATATTCTATACGTATTACTATTATGAATAATAATCATATGTACTATCAGATCGCGTAAAAATCTAAGTTATCTCTGTTTGTCCTATTTTCCAGTACACGTATTACGTCCCTTGGCAATGAAATGTCAACAAGTATCATTCTGCGTGCCATAGAGTGCCCGTTTCATTTCTGACTTGTGCATATCTGTTGAAAGTACGTATACATATGAAAAACTTACGGTGGAACGCATTGTTGGCTTGTCATGGCTTGTACATGCAACTTCTGGGCTCACTTGAGAAGCGATTAACGTTGTGTCTTGATACAGGTTTGCTGCAATAATTATAACAATAGTCATATTAACAATCATAACAACAAGCCAGATAATATTGTACATATTCTATACGTATTACTATTATGAATAATAATCATAGGTACTATCAGATCGCGTAAAAATCTAAGTTATCTCTTTTTCTCCTATTTTCCCGTATAAGTATTACGTCCCTTGGCAGCGAAATGTCAACAAATATCATTCTGCGTGCCATAGAGTGCCCGTTTCATATCTGACTTGTGCATATCTGTTGAAAGTACGTATACATATGAAAAACTTACGGTGGAACGCATTGTTGGCTTGTCATGGCTTGTACATGCAACTTCTGGGCTCACTTGAGAAGCGATTAACGTTGTGTCTTGATACAGGTTTGCTGCAATAATTATAACAATAGTCATATTAACAATCATAACAACAAGCCAGATAATATTGTACATATTCTTTACGTATTACTATTATGAATAATAATCATATGTACTATCAGATCGCGTAAAAATCTAAGTTATCTCTGTTTGTCCTATTTTCCCGTACACGTATTACGTCCCTTGGCAATGAAATGTCAACAAGTATCATTCTGCGTGCCATAGAGTGCACGTTTCATTTCTGATGTGTGCATATCTGTTGAAAGTGCGTATACATATGAAAAACTTACGGTGGAACGCATTGTTGGCTTGTCATGGCTTGTACATGCAACTTCTGGGCTCACTTGAGAAGCGATTAACGTTGTGTCTTGATACAGGTTTGCTGCAATAATTATAACAATAGTCATATTAACAATCATAACAACAAGCCAGATAATATTGTACATATTCTTTACGTATTACTATTATGAATAATAATCATATGTACTATCAGATCGCGTAAAAATCTAAGTTATCTCTGTTTGTCCTATTTTCCCGTACACGTATTACGTCCCTTGGCAATGAAATGTCAACAAGTATCATTCTGCGTGCCATAGAGTGCACGTTTCATTTCTGATGTGTGCATATCTGTTGAAAGTGCGTATACATATGAAAAACTTACGGTGGAACGCATTGTTGGCTTGTCATGGCTTGTACATGCAACTTCTGGGCTCACTTGAGAAGCGATTAACGTTGTGTCTTGATACAAGTTTGCTGCAATAATTATAACAATAGTCATATTAACAATCATAACAACAAGCCAGATAATATTGTACATATTCTATACGTATTACTATTATGAATAATAATCATATGTACTATCAGATCGCGTAAAAATCTAAGTTATCTCTGTTTGTCCTATTTTCCCGTACACGTATTACGTCCCTTGGCAATGAAATGTCAACAAGTATCATTCTGCGTGCCATAGAGTGCACGTTTCATTTCTGATGTGTGCATATCTGTTGAAAGTTCGTATGCATATGAAAAACTTACGGTGGAACGCATTGTTGGCTTGTCATGGCTTGTACATGCAACTTCTGGGCTCACTTGAGAAGCGATTAACGTTGTGTCTTGATACAAGTTTGCTGCAATAATTATAACAATAGTCATATTAACAATCATAACAACAAGCCAGATAATATTGTACATATTCTTTACGTATTACTATTATGAATAATAATCATATGTACCATCAGATCGCGTAAAAATCTAAGTTATCTCTGTTTGCCCTATTTTCCCGTACACGTATTACGTCCCTTGGCAATGGAATGTCAACAAGTATCATTCTGCGTGCCATAGAGTGCCCGTTTCATTTCTGACTTGTGCATATCTGTTGAAAGTACGTATACATATGATAAACTTACGGTGGAACGCAATGTTGGCTTGTCATGGCTTGTACATGCAACTTCTGGGCTCACTTGAGAAGGGATTAACGTTGTGTCTTGATACAGGTTTGCTGCAATAATTATAACAATAGTCATATTAACAATCATAACAACAAGCCAGATAATATTGTACATATTCTATACGTATTACTATTATGAATAATAATCATATGTACTATCAGATCGCGTAAAAATCTAAGTTATCTCTTTTTCTCCTATTTTCCCGTACACGTATTACGTCCCTTGGCAGTGAAATGTCAACAAGTATCATTCTGCGTGCCATAGAGTGCCCGTTTCATATCTGACTTGTGCATATCTGTTGAAAGTACGTATACATATGAAAAACTTACAGTGGAACGCATTGTTGGCTTGTCATGGCTTGTACATGCAACTTCTGGGCTCACTTGAGAAGCGATTAACGTTGTGTCTTGATACAAGTTTGCTGCAATAATTATAACAATAGTCATATTAACAATCATAACAACAAGCCAGATAATATTGTACATATTCTATACGTATTACTATTATGAATAATAATCATATGTACTATCAGATCGCGTAAAAATCTAAGTTATCTCTGTTTGTCCTATTTTCCCGTACACGTATTACGTCCCTTGGCAATGAAATGTCAACAAGTATCATTCTGCGTGCCATAGAGTGCACGTTTCATTTCTGATGTGTGCATATCTGTTGAAAGTTCGTATGCATATGAAAAACTTACGGTGGAACGCATTGTTGGCTTGTCATGGCTTGTACATGCAACTTCTGGGCTCACTTGAGAAGCGATTAACGTTGTGTCTTGATACAAGTTTGCTGCAATAATTATAACAATAGTCATATTAACAATCATAACAACAAGCCAGATAATATTGTACATATTCTTTACGTATTACTATTATGAATAATAATCATATGTACCATCAGATCGCGTAAAAATCTAAGTTATCTCTGTTTGCCCTATTTTCCCGTACACGTATTACGTCCCTTGGCAATGGAATGTCAACAAGTATCATTCTGCGTGCCATAGAGTGCCCGTTTCATTTCTGACTTGTGCATATCTGTTGAAAGTACGTATACATATGATAAACTTACGGTGGAACGCAATGTTGGCTTGTCATGGCTTGTACATGCAACTTCTGGGCTCACTTGAGAAGGGATTAACGTTGTGTCTTGATACAGGTTTGCTGCAATAATTATAACAATAGTCATATTAACAATCATAACAACAAGCCAGATAATATTGTACATATTCTATACGTATTACTATTATGAATAATAATCATATGTACTATCAGATCGCGTAAAAATCTAAGTTATCTCTTTTTCTCCTATTTTCCCGTACACGTATTACGTCCCTTGGCAGTGAAATGTCAACAAGTATCATTCTGCGTGCCATAGAGTGCCCGTTTCATATCTGACTTGTGCATATCTGTTGAAAGTACGTATACATATGAAAAACTTACGGTGGAACGCATTGTTGGCTTGTCATGGCTTGTACATGCAACTTCTGGGCTCACTTGAGAAGCGATTAACGTTGTGTCTTGATACAAGTTTGCTGCAATAATTATAACAATAGTCATATTAACAATCATAACAACAAGCCAGATAATATTGTACATATTCTATACGTATTACTATTATGAATAATAATCATATGTACTATCAGATCGCGTAAAAATCTAAGTTATCTCTGTTTGTCCTATTTTCCCGTACACGTATTACGTCCCTTGGCAATGAAATGTCAACAAGTATCATTCTGCGTGCCATAGAGTGCACGTTTCATTTCTGATGTGTGCATATCTGTTGAAAGTTCGTATGCATATGAAAAACTTACGGTGGAACGCATTGTTGGCTTGTCATGGCTTGTACATGCAACTTCTGGGCTCACTTGAGAAGCGATTAACGTTGTGTCTTGATACAAGTTTGCTGCAATAATTATAACAATAGTCATATTAACAATCATAACAACAAGCCAGATAATATTGTACATATTCTTTACGTATTACTATTATGAATAATAATCATATGTACCATCAGATCGCGTAAAAATCTAAGTTATCTCTGTTTGCCCTATTTTCCCGTACACGTATTACGTCCCTTGGCAATGGAATGTCAACAAGTATCATTCTGCGTGCCATAGAGTGCCCGTTTCATTTCTGACTTGTGCATATCTGTTGAAAGTACGTATACATATGATAAACTTACGGTGGAACGCAATGTTGGCTTGTCATGGCTTGTACATGCAACTTCTGGGCTCACTTGAGAAGGGATTAACGTTGTGTCTTGATACAGGTTTGCTGCAATAATTATAACAATAGTCATATTAACAATCATAACAACAAGCCAGATAATATTGTACATATTCTATACGTATTACTATTATGAATAATAATCATATGTACTATCAGATCGCGTAAAAATCTAAGTTATCTCTTTTTCTCCTATTTTCCCGTACACGTATTACGTCCCTTGGCAGTGAAATGTCAACAAGTATCATTCTGCGTGCCATAGAGTGCCCGTTTCATATCTGACTTGTGCATATCTGTTGAAAGTACGTATACATATGAAAAACTTACGGTGGAACGCATTGTTGGCTTGTCATGGCTTGTACATGCAACTTCTGGGCTCACTTGAGAAGCGATTAACGTTGTGTCTTGATACAAGTTTGCTGCAATAATTATAACAATAGTCATATTAACAATCATAACAACAAGCCAGATAATATTGTACATATTCTATACGTATTACTATTATGAATAATAATCATATGTACTATCAGATCGCGTAAAAATCTAAGTTATCTCTGTTTGTCCTATTTTCCCGTACACGTATTACGTCCCTTGGCAATGAAATGTCAACAAGTATCATTCTGCGTGCCATAGAGTGCACGTTTCATTTCTGATGTGTGCATATCTGTTGAAAGTTCGTATGCATATGAAAAACTTACGGTGGAACGCATTGTTGGCTTGTCATGGCTTGTACATGCAACTTCTGGGCTCACTTGAGAAGCGATTAACGTTGTGTCTTGATACAAGTTTGCTGCAATAATTATAACAATAGTCATATTAACAATCATAACAACAAGCCAGATAATATTGTACATATTCTTTACGTATTACTATTATGAATAATAATCATATGTACCATCAGATCGCGTAAAAATCTAAGTTATCTCTGTTTGCCCTATTTTCCCGTACACGTATTACGTCCCTTGGCAATGGAATGTCAACAAGTATCATTCTGCGTGCCATAGAGTGCCCGTTTCATTTCTGACTTGTGCATATCTGTTGAAAGTACGTATACATATGATAAACTTACGGTGGAACGCAATGTTGGCTTGTCATGGCTTGTACATGCAACTTCTGGGCTCACTTGAGAAGGGATTAACGTTGTGTCTTGATACAGGTTTGCTGCAATAATTATAACAATAGTCATATTAACAATCATAACAACAAGCCAGATAATATTGTACATATTCTATACGTATTACTATTATGAATAATAATCATATGTACTATCAGATCGCGTAAAAATCTAAGTTATCTCTTTTTCTCCTATTTTCCCGTACACGTATTACGTCCCTTGGCAGTGAAATGTCAACAAGTATCATTCTGCGTGCCATAGAGTGCCCGTTTCATATCTGACTTGTGCATATCTGTTGAAAGTACGTATACATATGAAAAACTTACGGTGGAACGCATTGTTGGCTTGTCATGGCTTGTACATGCAACTTCTGGGCTCACTTGAGAAGCGATTAACGTTGTGTCTTGATACAGGTTTGCTGCAATAATTATAACAATAGTCATATTAACAATCATAACAACAAGCCAGATAATATTGTACATATTCTTTACGTATTACTATTATGAATAATAATCATATGTACTATCAGATCGCGTAAAAATCTAAGTTATCTCTGTTTGTCCTATTTTCCCGTATACGTATTACGTCCCTTGGCAATGAAATGTCAACAAGTATCATTCTGCGTGCCATAGAGTGCACGTTTCATTTCTGATGTGTGCATATCTGTTGAAAGTGCGTATACATATGAAAAACTTACGGTGGAACGCATTGTTGGCTTGTCATGGCTTGTACATGCAACTTCTGGGCTCACTTGAGAAGCGATTAACGTTGTGTCTTGATACAAGTTTGCTGCAATAATTATAACAATAGTCATATTAACAATCATAACAACGAGCCAGATAATATTGTACATATTCTATACGTATTACTATTATGAATAATAATCATATGTACTATCAGATCGCGTAAAAATCTAAGTTATCTCTGTTTGTCCTATTTTCCCGTACACGTATTACGTCCCTTGGCAATGAAATGTCAACAAGTATCATTCTGCGTGCCATAGAGTGCCCGTTTCATTTCTGACTTGTGCATATCTGTTGAAAGTACGTATACATATGAAAAACTTACGGTGGAACGCATTGTTGGCTTGTCATGGCTTGTACATGCAACTTCTGGGCTCACTTGAGAAGCGATTAACGTTGTGTCTTGATACAAGTTTGCTGCAATAATTATAACAATAGTCATATTAACAATCATAACAACAAGCCAGATAATATTGTACATATTCTATACGTATTACTATTATGAATAATAATCATATGTACCATCAGATCGCGTAAAAATCTAAGTTATCTCTGTTTGCCCTATTTTCCCGTACACGTATTACGTCCCTTGGCAATGGAATGTCAACAAGTATCATTCTGCGTGCCATAGAGTGCCCGTTTCATTTCTGACTTGTGCATATCTGTTGAAAGTACGTATACATATGAAAAACTTACGGTGGAACGCATTGTTGGCTTGTCATGGCTTGTACATGCAACTTCTGGGCTCACTTGAAAAGCGATTAACGTTGTGTCTTGATACAGGTTTGCTGCAATAATTATAACAATAGTCATATTAACAATCATAACAACAAGCCAGATAATATTGTACATATTCTTTACGTATTACTATTATGAATAATAATCATATGTACTATCAGATCGCGTAAAAATCTAAGTTATCTCTGTTTGTACTATTTTCCCGTACACGTATTACGTCCCTTGGCAATGAAATGTCAACAAGTATCATTCTGCGTGCCATAGAGTGCCCGTTTCATTTCTGACTTGTGCATATCTGTTGAAAGTACGTATACATATGAAAAAATTACGGTGGAACGCATTGTTGGCTTGTCATGGCTTGTACATGCAACTTCTGGGCTCACTTGAGAAGCGATTAACGTTGTGTTTTGATACAGGTTTGCTGCAATAATTATAACAATAGTCATATTAACAATCATAACAACAAGCCAGATAATATTGTACATATTCTTTACGTATTACTATTATGAATAATAATCATATGTACTATCAGATCGCGTAAAAATCTAAGTTATCTCTGTTTGTCCTATTTTCCCGTACACGTATTACGTCCCTTGTCAATGAAATGTCAACAAGTATCATTCTGCGTGCCATAGAGTGCCCGTTTCATTTCTGACTTGTGCATATCTGTTGAAAGTACGTATACATATGAAAAACTTACGGTGGAACGCATTGTTGGCTTGTCATGGCTTGTACATGCAACTTCTGGGCTCACTTGAGAAGCGATTAACGTTGCGTCTTGATACAGGTTTGCTGCAATAATTATAACAATAGTCATATTAACAATCATAACAACAAGCCAGATAATATTGTACATATTCTTTACGTATTACTATTATGAATAATAATCATATGTACTATCAGATCGCGTAAAAATCTAAGTTATCTCTGTTTGTCCTATTTTCCCGTACACGTATTACGTCCCTTGGCAATGAAATGTCAACAAGTATCATTCTGCGTGCCATAGAGTGCCCGTTTCATTTCTGACTTGTGCATATCTGTTGAAAGTACGTATACATATGAAAAACTTACGGTGGAACGCATTGTTGGCTTGTCATGGCTTGTACATGCAACTTCTGGGCTCACTTGAGAAGCGATTAACGTTGTGTTTTGATACAGGTTTGCTGCAATAATTATAACAATAGTCATATTAACAATCATAACAACAAGCCAGATAATATTGTACATATTCTTTACATATTACTATTATGAATAATAATCATATGTACTATCAGATCGCGTAAAAATCTAAGTTATCTCTGTTTGTCCTATTTTCCCGTACACG
>JAWPHD010024501.1:0-19013 GCA_037043455.1 Cyrtodaria siliqua | reverse complement strand
GAACTTCCTAAATTTTCCCCATGAACTTCCAAATTTGATACACAGGAAGTTCCAACTTCCTAGATTTGAACCTTAGTGGAAGCCCTGTGTTAAGCCGTTCAGATTTAATATGGCTTCAGACAGTGGCGGTTCTCAGTGATTTATCCTGGTGTCATCGTTAGTCGAACATCTAAGAATACCACAGGAGAGTTGGGCACATCATGCCAGAAGAATGTGTGATAGCTTTGTTGTCTTCCTTTCGGAGTGTTTTCCTCTCTTGCCTTTTGAAAAAATGCGAGACATAGGCACTGCTAATGTTGTAGGGCTCGAAGGCTTCAACATATTGTACTATAACTTTTTTGTCCTTGGGAGTAGAATGTTCAAATTTAATATATAACCTCAGTCAGTTTAATGCCAATAACTTCCAGCCCTCCAACCATAGACCTAATAACAATTATTAATATGTCTGTGCTCCAACTGACCCTGGGTCCGAGTCAAATACATGTACCGTCACCAAATTTTAACGCAAATATTGCCGGTAGTTGTACATGTATTTAAGTGACCTTAACTCCGACCAAGGGTCAGTTGGAGGGCCGGAAGTTATTGGCATTAATTAGGAAAGACAATGACCAGGAGGTTATATATAAGATTTGAACATTCTACTCCCAAGGACAAGAAAGTGACAATGCAATATGTTAGCGTTAAGGTTTTGGTTAAGGTTTGCGTTAAAGTTCTTATAACTTTGTATTCCTTTGGAGTAGAGTCAGTGCCTGAAATGAGGCAAGTAAAAATTTTGAGTCACTGGCCCAAAATGAACATTGGAGGCCCAAATATTTTTTAACTTTTTATGTCAACAAACTACAGGGATCGGAACCTATTCCCCCTTTTTGGAACTATGAGTATATTTTCTTTAAAGTACTTTAATAAACGCAGAAAATTGGACTCCGATAATACTAATAGACTTGGACCCCCTCCCCCCCCTCTTTCAAATTGCTGAATCCGCCGCTGATTTTAAGCAGACTTGACGCACAATCGAAATTACCGACAAGCATCGTATGTCGACATTTATGATTAACAGAAAAAATACTTACTTCGCATACTTTGACTGCTTTTTAAAGTCCGCAGCGTTAGTGCGTTTAAGAAATGACCATGCGTCTTGCATTTTCTTTGACTTTACACAGTTATCATATGTTACATGCCCTTTCATTGGTTCAATAGTTTATTTGAACCAATCGCTGCGTTCGTAACTAACAAGAGAAATAAAGAGTTGTCTACCTTTTACCAAGTGACGACGGTAGTTGACAGTTCTCCGAAAATAATTGATTAAAATGTTTTTTTTTTACTGATTTTGGGCAGTCGCCCAGACGTTTTTTGTTGGGCCAGTGACAACTTTACTTTGAACAAACCGGCCGTTTCAGACACTGAGAGTGTCCAAATTTCATATATAACATCACAGGTTATTGTTCTTCTTATTACAGTACGTATCGCCCTCCAACTTATCCTGTGTCAAGGTCAGTTGCCTCCTAAAATACCGTACAGCTCACGCGAAACCCACACTTGCGCCATGATACTTCGCGTAGACAAACTCGGAGTTTGCCTAGTCGAATCTGCATACATGTGATATCTCCCGTCGGGAGCTCCATTTCTCCCGGTATTTCAAAATTTGGCTATTTGCGAATCCTTTTGGGTAATTGCTATGATTTATTGGATCAAGACCGAGTTTAACGAATGATTTAGAAAATAAACACCAACGTCTTATCTATATCTGTGAAAACATTGGCCCTGGGCAGGTAATTAAAAGGATTAGCATGTCAGCTAATTAGTTTATTTATTGTGTGAAAATAATGATTGGACTGTTTGTTTATGACACGTGGCGGTGATATCTGTAATGTCCATGGAAGACTGATAGATAAGTGGGATGGTAATTAGCGAATTCGGCATGGATTGATATTTGGTAAAGGATGACGATTTCAACTAATCGATTGCAGTTTGTCATGATTAAAGAAGTGTTTTGTCTGTGTATAAAATGGGAAGCATCTTCATTATGGTTATTACTTGCAAAATCAAAATGCCTAGGTGAGATGTATCGCCGGAGTCTGAACATTCCAGGTCCAAAAAGCAGAAGTATCTTGCGAAGTATAATTCTTCTTGGACGAAGTGTATATCCATGGATAAGTTGTAGTCCTTTATTAGCTCTACTGGCCGAAGGCCAGCAGAGCTTATGGGATGCCGAGTTGTCCGTCGTCCGTCCGTCGTTAACTTTTGTCTCGTTAAGACGATAGGGCCTTCATTTTTCATCCGATCTTTACCAAACTTTAACAGGTTGTTAATATCAATGAAAGCTCGGATGAGTTCGAAAACCAGCCAGATGGGACAAGTAAGAACGGAGTTATGGCCCTTGATTTAGTTAAAAATGCTATATTGCTATATTTTGCCTCGTTAAGACGATAGGGCCTTCATTTTTCATCCTATATTTACCAAACTTTACCACATTGTTAATATTAATGACAGCTCGGACAAGATCGAAAACCAGCCAAATCGGACCAGTAAGAGCGGAGTAATGGTCCTTGATTTAGTTAAAAACGTTATATTGCTATATTTTGCCTCGTTAAGACGATAGGGCCTTAGTTTTTCATCCTATCTTTACCAAACTTTACCACATTGTTAATATCAATAAAAGCTCGGACAAGTTCGAAAATCAGCCATATCGGACTAGTAACAGCGGAGTTATGGCCCTTGATTTAGTTAAAAATGCTATATTTTGCCTCAATACGATAGGGGCTTCATTGTTCATCCGATCTTTACCAAACTTTATCAGATTGTTAATGTCATTGAAAGCTCGAACAAGTTTGAAAACCAGCCTTATCGGACAAGTAACAGCTAAGTTATGGCCCTTGATTAGGTAAAAATGATATATTTTGCCTCGTTAAGACGATAGGGGCTTCATTGTTCATCCGATCTTTACCAAACACTATCATATTATTAATATCAATGAAAGCTTGGACAAGTCGAGGGCTCGGCGCAAGACTATGGTAACTGCACTTTTTGTCAAAATGACTTTTTCAGGTTTTTGGAAGTACTTTAGTCATTTACATAACCTGACAAAATATTATAGAAATATCTTAAGGTTTATTTGAAAATTCGAGAAAATGCAATACTATTGTAACTGAATTTGATATATTTTTTAACGCAATACTATTGTATGTAGACTTACAAAAGTATTGCACTTGAAAAAACACAAAAGCTGTATCGTAAGTATTGTGCAAGACTATGGCAACTGCATAGTATTGCATGGAAAATGTATTGCATGAAAATGTTTTACAAATCATAAATGTTTTTTTTTTTTAATAAATAATATAAAATGGAACCAAAGGTATAAAAAAACACTTTCTTGCCAAAAAATAATGTGTCCCTATTTAAAAAATATAATATAAATATATTAAAATATAAAAAAAATATTTTTTTTTTTAAAAAAACTTTGGATTTTGACCAAGTTTTTGATATTTTATAAGATTTTTTTTAAGAGGAACTGAGCTTAAAACGTGTGTATATCGTTTTCATTTTTGGAAGCCTTACAGTAAATCCCAATACAATATAAAATGAACATTTTATTATATAAACAATTAACTAAAATAAGATTGGGTGTTTTTTTTGCCTATGTTGAGGTATTAAATAAAGTAACTGTTATGTCAGTTTCTGATGATGAAGAATCTGCATTGTCTGTTTCTATTTCTGATGAAAATAGTCTTGTTTGATTTGACCAGTCCTAACCATTCTGAAAATAGTTTAAATTGACAATCGATGTAGAAATCCTGCCAATGTTGATACAGTTCAGTCGAGTCGCATAGTCAGGAGGGTGGTAGCACTGATACAGTTCAGTCCGGGTTGCATAGTCAGGGGGTTGGTAGCACTGATACAGTTCTGTCTGAGTCGCAAAGTCAAGGTTGTGGTAGCACTGATACAGTCCAATCCAGGACACATAGTCAGGGGGATGGTAGCACTGAACCAGTTCAGTCTGAGTCGCAAAGTCAAGGTTGTGGTAGCACTGATACAGTTCAGTCCGGGTCGCATAGTCAGGGGGTTGGTAGCACTGATACAGTTCATTCTGAGTCGCAAAGTCAAGGTTGTGGTAGCACTGATACAGTTCAGTCCCGGTTGCATAGTCAAGAGAGTGGTAGCACAGATACAGTTCAGTCCGGATCACATAGTCGGTGGGGTGGTAGCACAGATACAGTTCAGTCTGAGTCGCAAAGTCTAGGGGGTGGTAGCACAGATACAGTTCAGTCTGAGTCGCAAAGTCAAGAGGGTGGTAGCACAGATATAGTTCAGTCTGAGTCGCAAAGTCAAGGGGGTGGTAGCACTGATACAGTTCAGTCTGAGTCGCAAAGTCAAGAGGGTGGTAGCATTGATACAGTTCAGTCTGAGTCGCAAAGTCAAGGGGGTGGTAGCACTGATACAGTTCAGTCAGAGTCGCATAGTCATGGGAGTGGTAGCACTGATACAGTTCAGTCTGAGTCACATAACGAACCAGGACATTCAAGAAACGGGAAGTAGGTTACAAATGACATAGGTACAAAAAGTAGGGAAAGAAAAGAAATCCAACAAAATGAAAAATAAACATTTCAAAACAAAATCGAAACTCGGGCTGAAGCTACAAATCTCTGTATTCTGGGAAAACACATAGTGGAAAATTAATGAAGGAAGGTTGCGGTCAAAAATGCAAATTTAAATGTAAGAACAATATTTCTGAAGAGGACCGTGAGCACATTTTTCACACCTTTTGGAGACTTGGGGATATTAATAAACATTTTATTGACGAATATTCAAATCAAAAGAAAAAATACCAGAAAATCAAACGGCTCAGAGATTCATCCACATTTAATAGTTTGGACTTTGCCATCTTCAAATTTGGGGTAAGTATTCAGGTCTGTAAAACATTCTTCTTGGCAACACTAAGCATAAGTGACCAAATGGTTGCAACTGCACATAAAAAGAGAAATTCTGTTGGGGTTTGCCAAGATGACCAATGGGGTCGGCATGACTCCCCACCAAACAGAACACCCGAAAATCAGAAAGAAAGGGTAAGAAATCCTATCAAATCCTTCAATACAATTGAGAGTCATTAATGTAGAAAGGACAGTAATAAAAGCTTTCTTCCTGCAGGACTAAGTCTTGCAAAAATGTATAGGTTGTACTGTGAAGAGTGTGACAGTGAAGGGGTTGCAAAGGTGTCGATGGGTTTTTATGACATATTGAACACTGAATTTATTTTGGCCTTTCACAAACCAATAAAGGACCAATGTGATGTCTGTGTGAGTTATGAAAAAAAAAGGGTCCAGTCTATTCTGTGAACTTGTTTTACAGACAGCGCTCAAAGCCCAAATTTACTGATCTAGTTTTGAAGAGACTGAGCACAGATGGGAATCCAATTGCAAAAGCAAAGTAATTAAATAGATCTATCGACACTTTGTAAAATGGGATAATTTCAAGTGTCCACCGTCCTTTTTTTTTCTGGCATGGCGCAGTCGGTAGAGCGGTGGATTTGTAACCGAGTTCAATCATCCGTGGTGCCACTGAGTTTTGTGGTGTGTTCTTGGGCAAGACATTTTCCCTTAGCCTTGTCCGTCGAAGAGGGGCGTAAACCGAGCCGTCCCGTGTATCAGTCTATCCTCCAAGCACGTTAAAGAACCATAGGAAACTATTTGATAATAAGAGTAGGGCACGGCTCCCGGATTCCTATGTATCCTTCCCCTCTCTCTGGGGCGGCTCTAAATAACCTTTACTGTGTTGATGAGCCGTTAAACAACATTCATTCAATTACATTTTTACGTTTGCCCCATGAAATGGATGATGAATAATGGACGTAAAATAAAAATTAACAATGTACAATAAAAGTACACTACTGTTAATTATGTTTGATAATCTTCTTTTTTTTTTTAAAGAATGATCCCTATGATAATTCATAGTTAACCAAAATCATAGTTATAGATTTAGTGTTTGTTGAGGCTAATGAGATATGAAATTATTGAACTTGCATGTTCATGTTAAATATTAATATGAATGAGTACATAATAAGCCATCTTATTAAATACCTAGTATTTATTCTCTAATTAATGTTTAATGGAAAGAGAGCATGCATATTGTTCATATTATGAAGTTTGCCAGCTTTTTTGAAAATATTTGTGGACAATAAATGTATCGTTTTTTGACTACCGGTAGTTTAATATTAATGTAATGCTTCATCTTTGTCATTAAACATAATTTAAGAGTTCCTTAAACATTTGTCATGAAATAACATTGTTATGAACAAGATAATATAATATTGATAAATATGTGAACATTGTATGGCAAATGTAAACTAAATAGAATTTATTTTTAAAACGGTTTCATTTTTATGATGCTTTAGGACTGGTCAAATCAGTAATTGTTGTCACCAAAATAATTTGATTGTAAAAAATTATAAAAAATGTTACTATCTATTGAAATTTGATAAATAATATTGCACTCCTTACCCTGTATAGAACTTGGAAGAATTTAAATATACAAATTAAATAACCTAGTATTATTATCTGAGATAAAATAATGTTATTGATCGTATATTATTGAAGTTGATTTTGGATATTTTAATCTACTGTGCATTTCAGGATGCCTGTGCGTCAAATATGAATCAAGATTTTTTTTATTGCTTACTTTGTTTTCATACCTGATATGGTTAGAAAGAACGAAGGATCTGTTTGCAATCCTGTCATAGCCATACTGTATGCTTCACAAAGGCTAAAATTCATTTTGACCCCATTGTTTCCATTGTAAAAATTAAAACAACATGGCGACGTTATTTTTTAAAAATTGTTCGTCTGCACATGTCTGTTTCTAGGGTTCAGATGTACCAAGTAAAACGTATGTTGTTGTTGTTCAATCTTCAGCACCTCCGTCAATCAATAATACTAATATCCTGTATTTTGAAATGAAAACCATTATATCTAGCAAATAAGGGTAGGTAAATAGTATACTGCGGTTATAATTTGTAATTCACACCACGTTGGTCAATTGATTTCTTTAAGTCACCCTACCTTAGAAAAAAATTAATCTTCTGCCATCACCATTTTGTTTTCGGCTGTCAATAAAATAACATGTAAACACGGGGTGGGGTGTTCAAAATGAATTTTTGACTTTGCGAAGCTCAGAGGATAGCTACGCGAAGACTGAAAACAGATTCAGGAGCGTCCGTTTTCATTCTTTTCGATCATATCAGGTATGAAAACATAGAAAGTAATAAAAAAAATCTTGATTCATATTCGACGCATAGGTACCCTGAAATGCACAGTAGAATGTTTATCAATTGTAGGGTCCAGGCTGATATGGATTTACAAAATGATCAGAGACATGCTCAGCACAATATATGTAGAGATTAACCAGTAATATTTCACTCAAAAAGAAATTTCTTAATCCTATTTTATTAATGTTTTTATTCCAAAAAAATATAACAATAATAATCCTAATGTTCATCTAAAATTGAACGCACCAAAGAATTACATCACTATTACAAACAATATCTAGATAATGATAAAAAATATATCTAATGATATGAATATTTATTAAGTTTATATGTCTAGTCATTATCTTAGTATGCTAAAACCTGGAAAGTAAAATGAAAATCATGTTTGTGTTAAGTTTCAAAAAAAATGAAGTTACCAGTGTGGTCATTGTTCAAAGATCACAATTTCTTATAGAATATTGAATAAAACATGGTAACAACATTACATGTGTTCAGCATTTGTTTGGTATTTAATTTGGTATAATCTGGTATAATCTTGCAATGTGTAGAGTAAAAAAAAGATTAAAAATACCATGCAAGACTATGGTAAGTTGACTTACCATGGTCTTGCCAATTTAAATACATTCGCCGATACCAGCTTTCAGTGGCAAGACTATTGCAAGTGAAATATTTTCAAATAACTCGAAAATTAATAAATGTTTTTGAAATTATTTATTATACATTAAAAAGGAATCTTTTTGTTAGTTTAAATCACAATGACATTTTATAATGATCAAATTTTATGGAAGATATTCAGTTTATACCTTCTCCTGTAAAAAAATTAAAAAAGCAGTTACCATAGTCTTGCGCCGAGCCCTCGAAGTTCGAAAACCATTTATATCGGACCAGTATCAGCGGAGTTATGGCCCTTGATTTAGTTCAAAATGCTATATTTTGTCTTAAGACGGTAGGGCCTTCATTTTTCATCCGATCTTTACCAAGCTTTATCAGATTGTTAAAATGTCAATGAAAGCTCGGTCAGGTTCGAAAACTAGCCAGATCGGACCAGTAACAGCGAAGTTATGGCCCTTGATTTTGTTAAAAAATGCTAAAGTTTGCCTCGTCATACGATAGGGCCTTCATTTTGCATCTGATCTTTGCCAAACTTTACCAGATTTTATGACTTTCTTTTTTATATTATTATTTATTTATTTTTTAATTTTTTTTTTTTTTTTTATTGATTTATTTTTTTTCATAATTTTTTTTTGATTTTTTGTTTAATTTTTTTTTTCTTTTTCTTTTTTGATTTTTTATTGTCTCTACTGGCCAAGTTCGAAAACCAGCCAGATCGGACCAGTAATGGCGGAGTTATAGCTCTTGATTTAGTTAAAAATGCTATATTTTGCCTCTTTAAGATGATAGTCACTCGCTTCATTGATGTTATAAGAGCCATATTAGCCAGTAGAGCGTCCACAGGCCCTCTTTGGCCTCTTGTTAAGGTTTATATCAGAAAAAAAATCTACCGGTACGCGTTAAAAATTCGAGTATAAAAACCTCCCTGGTTTTTGTCAAATCTCCCTGGTAACCCTCCTGAAAATATCACATGTATGAATCTGTACACTGTCAGGTAAAGTGTGCAACTTTTTCTAATGGCAATCATTTTAATGATAATTATTCAATAACTTCAAAAAATATCGAAGCAGAAGACAATTTTACTTTTGTTTTGGAAAAGCGGATGTGGAAAAATTTGATGCCCGGATTATGTATACTGTGTCACGATAGTTATATGGCAGTTTCTATTATCGGCTTTGCGGCGACTGAACACAAAAATTCAGTAAGTAATTATTATACTGGAAATTATAATTATATTTTTAATTAATCGTTATTTGTAACAAGTTTATTCTGCTGTTTATTAATACATCGATGTGTTCTTTAGTCAGAAATAATCAGAAAAAATTGTAACTAATTCTGGGTCGTAAACCCGTTGTTAGTGCCGCCTTGTTAAAAGGTACATACATGGCCAAGGATTATGGGTATTTATGTCAGTTGAATAATTGTGACTTTTGGACAATAGAAACGAACAAAACTTGTGATTAAATGCATTAAAAGTTTGTAATACCAGGGCAAGAAAATTTGTTTCTCAGTTACTCGTCCTACGCAATATTTAAATGGCCAAATTGATAAATTGTTAAAGAATTTATCTGTATTTCTACTCGTCCTGCATCAATGAGCACTCGTCATAGCGAGGGGACGAGTGGAATTTTCGTGCCCTGAATACGTATTTGTTTCGAAATGTATTTATCAGTCTTGCGCAGAAAAGATGCACTCGGCGTCTCATTGTTTGTTTTCTGGCGATTGGCTTTTTCAAGCGCGCTGTCTGACAAGTTGAAAAGTTGTCGGAAAATCCAGATTTTCCCCCCAATAATAAATCACCACAGGTGTGCACTTTTGGTTAATTGGATTCTACGCGGAGTAACTCGGGAGTGCGAGTGACTCGACAATGGCGTACTCCAGAGCTCTAGATAAGGTTTTTGCTATTTGGGTTTTTTACCCATCATTTTTTTATATTTGATTTTTTTAACCCAGTCAAATTTTTTTTATCAATATTTATACCCTTCGTTTTTTTATATTTGATTTTTTTTTCTTCAACTACTTATAGTTATTCTATACCTAATTTATACATCCAATCGTAGACGCTCTTTCGAGTCATGTGACCGTACAATATATTTCCGTATCGGGACGCACGCGCGTACAAAATATCCCGTATTTTGTTCGTATTGTACGCTTCACAGGTTCCATGTTAAACCTATGATAAAGACCGAAACGCGTGAAAAGGTCCGAATAAAAATCAGAACCGACAGGCTTCTGTCATTACCTAACCATAAATTGTTGTCAAGTAATGAAAACCTATCTATTGCACATATTTTTATTTAATTTTCCTTTATAACAAAAAAAAAACACAAAAAACTAGCATAATATATCATTGTTTGAAACTGACCTTCGGTAGTATTTAATCACTGTTGACAACGGAGAAATGGGCATTCTTTCAAGCAAATAAAGCTTGAGAGTAAGCCATGTCGAACACAATATATAAAATACATAGACCTACATGCAATTGTGCTTTCGATGTTCATAGCGACTTGCTTGAAAGCATGAAACAAACGAAAGTTATATCCGAATTATAAATGATTGGTTAAAATAAAGGTATAGAATAAAAAGGTTACTTAACATGGTTCTGTACAATACGGGATATATTTGGACTCGTACACAGCTGGAAAAAATCATATTGGACTCGCCTAACGGCTCGTCCAATATGACTTTTCCAGCTGTGTACTCGTCCAAATATATCTCCGTATTGTACAGAACCATGTTAAATAACCTATAATTATTGTAAATTTTACAATGCTTATGAGTAGTTGAAATTTTTTTCAATATGTGCTTGTTTACACACGTGTGTATGTTTTATTCGTTTGTTAAATATTAATATGGTTTACTTTTATAATCAAACAATCAGGAAAACAAAGTAAAACAAAAGTAGAATGCTTACAGTGGCCTTTAATACTGTTTTATTCTTGCAGGGTCCGACAAATCTTTAAAATCTGTGGTAGCCCACTTGGCTACCAGAAACTAAACTTGGTAGCCCGGCATGCGCGCGGCGGACTTGAGGTGGCTCATTAACATTTTTCACTGTTATTGAACATGTTTGTATGTAAATGGATTTACCAATAAAATTATGTCTATAATATATGACTTCTGACTTTATTGTTTTACCAATATAAAATAAAACAAATTATCAAATTCCTTTTAAGTAATTTAGAGGCATTTTATAAAGATCTAAATCTAGGCTTTAAGGGTTTAACTAAATTTTAGAAAGATATTTTAAATCGTGGGTGCTAAAGCAAAATTATTATAAAATGCCTCTTAATCATTGAAATGAAATATATAATGTTTTATTTTTGACAGTGTCACTGTAAAGTTTGTTGTTATATTTTCGTACTTAAAAAACATAACAATATTGAGAAAGTAAGAGTTTAAAAAAAAAAATTTTTTTTTACCCCACCCACTCCACCAAATATTGGGCGCGATTTTTTCAAAAACGGCCGTGCAACGGAACTTCCCCTCTGAAAAATAACCGATAGTATGAATCAAATTGAGTACGATGTACAATAGTATGAATCTAATTGATGACGAAGTACGAAATTTCGTAGGAGTTGTCGTTCTTGAATTCATTCTATTTTTAGAAGCAACAAGCCTTATCAACCAGTATTCGAGAAAAAAATGTGTTTTGTTAACTTGAAAAGCACCCCATCTTGATTAAAAATGTTTGAGACCCCATCTTGATTGATTTATTTCAGATACCCCCCATTCCCCACAACTCAATTGTTTTTGTGTGTGATTTACCCACCCACCTGTAGATGCGATATTCCGGAGTTAGGACGTTTTTTTGGGTCATGTATTTTCTATAAATCGCCGTCCGCTACCCACTGGTATGTTTTAATGGAACAGCCCTTACATACACATTCTTGCAGAATGAAACAATCATGTTTGTTTCTCGATCATAAACATTCATTTTCGGCAATTGTTCTACTCAACTCAACACATGTCCCTCATCAATAAAGCACCGTGTCCTAATTACTCAACACCTAACAAGTGTATACACAGGTCACGGGTCAGGTCACAGGTGGTAATCAGCAGTCTGCTATCGCGAATATGATTGGCTGATAGCTTATTTAGTGGGAGCGACAATAAACCTGTCAATCAGATTCAGGCACGCGCATGACTGCAATTGTATGAAGTGGCATAATGCTTTGGGATTTAAGGGATGTCGCGGAGATCAAAGGATGTCGCGGAAAATCGCCGCCGGGCATTAAAGCATGTCGCATGCGACATCCGATATAGGTCTTGGGGAAACCCTGTACATAACTAATCTGTCAATCGATCTGATCCGATCACCCGTGGTGTCTAAACACCTTGTTAATGGGTGTTATTATCGACGCGTGGCGGTGTAATCTTATCTGACTAATTAGCTGGGAACACAGGATTTTGTGATATGGATTAGAGCTAAAATCTTTTTTTTTGCCGGGCTACTTCAAAAGAAAATTTGCAGTAGCCCGCCGGACGCGAGATAGAAAAAAATGGTAGTCCGGATCTCGACTTTTGGTTGCCCGCGGGCTCCGGGCAGAGGATTTGTCGGACCCTGTTCTTGACTTGAACCATATTACTTCTTATAGGACAATAACAATAACTTTTCGTATTTTACGGAAAAATTTGACAGGATATCAATACGCAGACTGGATTACAGTACCTATTAACGATACCTCAATTCAACACGTTTTATAAAGTAAACATAACCCGAAACCCGTCTGTGAAATTTTTGTTTAGTCAAACGTAGACTCGTTCTCAATATGTTCTAATCGAGTCTTGCATCATACAGTACTAGGAACATATTCTACAAACTTGTGATGATTACGGAACAGAACAATTCGACAATCAAACAAACCATTTAAATCAGAAGATGGGGATTGTGGAACGCGGTGTATTTACGTTTTGGTACGCATTGAAATAAATCGTTTGTGTTTTTCTTATTGTTTTTTTACGTTTTTAGTACGCATAGAAAGAAATCTTTTGCGTTTTTTGGCTCATTTATTTGCGTAAATTACGCAGATATGCAGCTTATCTAGAGCTCTGGCGTACTTTCGCCGCGTGGATTCGCCGAGTCCAAACGCTCACCCCGAGTACATCCGCGCGGCACTCGATACGACCAAACTCGGCGAATCGAGTAAAGTGTGAGTTTTGCCTGAGCTTTACTGTACATGTCTCCCAAAAAAATGTATTAAAGTGTATTAAATTCTTATAACTTTTTTGTTCTTTGGAGCATAGTGTTCAAATGTCGTATATAACCTCCTTGTCATTGTCCGTCTTAATGCCAATAACTTCCAGCTCTCCAACTGCCCATGGGTCGGAGTCGATGCCACTTAAATACATGTAGGCCTACCGTCTTCAAAAACTGTGTTAAAATGTGCATTAAATTATTTTGCTTTTTTGTCCTATAGAGTATCATGAGTGTTCAAATTTCATATATAACATCACTGGTCATTGTTCTTATTCCAATAACTTTCAGCCTCAAACTTACCCTATGTCAAGGTCAGTGGTCTCTTAAATACATGTACTCTCCCCAAATTTCGCAATACATATACCATCTCCAAATTGTGTTACTTTTAACAATATAACATGGTGAAGTACAGATTAAATATCTAAACTCACTGGACATAATTCTTGTTATTTTAATAACTTCCAGCCACTGAAATGACCCATACATGACCCATACAGAGAACATAACATTAATTATAATATGCACTGACATTATCTGATATGCTTAGATTAAAAAACAATGGAAGTCGACAAGCTGGTAATTGAAACAATTATACAGAACAGATACACTTGTCACTTGACAGCCACTGATAAGCTGTGTAACCTGCACTTTTCATTATTATATATATATCCAAAATGTGTATAGTTTCTGGAAATCAATATGTTTAAACCAAACAATTAATTGCAGCAATTATATGGCAAGTAAAAAGACCTATTTGATGTACATTTCGATGTGAATTGATGATTGGAAAATAGAAACCAAACATCTCTAGTTAAAACTCATTTATTAAAAAAAAAAAAGAAGTTAAATATGAATTAGAAATTTGTGAATAAACCTCTCTGATAGAAAAATTATTTGAAAAAGGGCCATGTTGGAGTTTTTATACTCAAACCTGGCCTTTAAAACTATTTCATGCATCACAAGCAGATACCAGGATTAATTTGTGATGACATGTTCATGATAAAACATGATATATGCTTAAATTTAAATGTCTTTGTGAGACCAAAAAAAAAACGGCCTCTGCGTAACATTTTTGCCTGCAATTTTCAGCATTTTTAAAGGGACACTCTATAAGTAAAGCCTATACTTTAAATTAAGCTCCTTTTTATAGAAAACTATGTACGCTACCCTTTTGAATGCAGACAAAGGTACTTGATGTTGCATAAACCCTTGATTTTATCAAGATGAAGGTCATTTGAAACATGTTTGGTGGACACGTCACTTTAGACGAGACACCATGTTGCACGCAACTCTTGTATTATTATGCGCCATCAGCATTTCATGTAATTATATGCGATAATTTAATACACAGACATCATATAAAATTTATTTAAACTAAATCCAGGCATTAGTATCGGATGGAATTTGTCCATCTTCATTTATCGAGCAGCAATATGAACACGTCACATGTGATGGTCACATAGTTAATTGCTAGTTAACCACGTGACCATCACGCAGTGAATTAGGCAGAAATAGAGTATGCAAATATTCCTGGGGAATAACAGAGGTGTCGAGTTACACAGGAAATAAACTGCTCAGCATGTGTTTTGCAGAGATATCCCTTTGGTACATGAGTTTAAAGTGGGGGTATTTATGAATTCAGATAGCGGTGCACCCAACTAAAATGGTCTGCAAAGAACCCTGGTCTTTTCTCATCAACCATGCATGGCGTGACAATCATTTTCTTTGCTTTTAATTTCATAGTCTGCTTGCTACATGTTTAACTTTTTTCTCCCATGCAGGCTTGACATGTTGGCCATGACCATCTAGATATGTATAGTATGGTAATCTGACTATCTAGTTTAATATCTCTCATCTGTGTGCATTTTTTTGTTTTCAGATGTTTTGCTCAGGTGTAGTAACACGATGTAGGGACGCATTATTAAAAAAAAAGGTTTCCACAATGATTGAAAGGACAGCATAAGAAAGTATTTTATCAAAATCTTATTTTTGCTGAAATATTTCGTTTTGAAAAATTGTGAAGCTGTTTAAGCTTGGAAAGATAATTATATATACGACTGCACAAGATCTGAGCAACATAACAAGTAGAATGGACGGAGCATTAGAGAATGGTATGGATGTATTGCTGATGAAGAGCAAATCTCCAGATTGTGGGGAAAGTACCATGGAGAATGGGGACAATCTGTTTGCTCCAGACAATGATGTGGAGACGGTGTTACCAGCTAATATTAACACCAAGGTATGTACATTATACATTGTCATATTTACCAGAAATTTATTTTTTAGAAAAAATGTAAAACACGATTTAACAAACGTTTGGTTTTGAATACTGTGTTTCGATAAGAATGTGCAAATCTGATGTATTAACACAAACGCATACTTTACCCTGTTTATCTAGAACAGATTTGCACTCCCTTGCAAAATAAATCAAGTATTTCAAGAAATATCATTAAACTCTTATCATATTCTGTGTAATATGTATTTAGCTCACTCGATTTACTTTTACCTTACTTTACAACAACGCACCTGCCCAAAATGGAGCAGTATCAAAATCATTCTAATATGATTATGGTAGTTCCAATGAAAAAATATGTCAGAAATTTTTGTGTCTGTACATGTGGAACAAAACCCAGAACTATTGTACATGTATTTTCGTGAAACTTGGCATATAAACCCAGTGGTCTTTGGTGATTATTTCAATATTTTTTGGAGTTTCTTTGGAAACCAGAGAAAACCAGCATAATCGGGGTACCCTCTCACATGACTGAGACGTCTTTTCTGCAATACCTCATCATCCATACTTTCATTATCGTTTGCACATTTAGCAAACATATTTTTCTTCAAAGATTACAATGTAAAAGTGGCTATCCGCCAACAACGGCCTATTTTCACAACATATGTACACCATTTTTAAACCCACTGACGACGAGTATATAATATACTGCTGTAGTTCGTCCGAAGCTTGTCTATCCTTGGTAGTTCACGCATATTTCTCCCTATATATAATTCTGCTTTGTGAACTTGAATCTCTTAAGAGATCCCAAATTTCGAAAGTTTCCATAGTGAGTTCAAATTATCTCCCTTTAATATATTTACTGAATTCACAGTATCCCCAAGATCGGCACCTTTCATTGTCACTGTCTCAATATAGCTGTGTGTGGTTGAATGCTTAAATGTGGCCCACTCATATGAGCTATAATTGTATGTAGGTATGCGTCTATATGTTAATTGTGCTCCAGACGAGTGGGTTATGAATATGATGTAGAGATACAGTTCATCAGCGTGTGTTGCAGCTTCTTAGTCCAAACATAATGCCGAGTCAACGGGGGATTCTTCCCGGGGGCTCATATGGTAGAGGGACTATAAACCTTAGAAAGAAAGAAAAGTGTTGCAGCTGCATGTATCCTTTTTAGGAAGTGAATGCATACGCTTGATTTTTGTGTATCTCGTCATAGCTAGGCGCGCTGCCGTAGTTCGTCCAAAGGTTGTCTGCAGTGCTCACAGAAAATTATTTTAAGAGACAGGCCCAGGGCTTTTTGCTTCTGAAAATGGACAGGCCCTGATTTAAAATCGACAGGCCCTGATTTAAAATGGAAAGGTCCAATATTTTTTTCTTATTGGAAATGAGTCTTTATTCGCTTTTTTACCACACATTTGTTACGTATACATGTAGTAATCAAACTCAGAACCTGACTATATTTTTCTTTTTGCTACCACTTTATGCTCCTAGTCAGTGGACTTATTTACTTTGTTTCAAATACATGTACATATAGTTATACTAGGAAATAAGAAATCCACATATAGTTATACTAGGAAATAAGAAATCCTATTTGAAACTGCATAGCCTAGCGCTCTGACATTTTGCATATTTTGTTTTATATAATCTCATTGTTTTTAACCACAGATGTACAGAAAAATTACCCTGAGGTTAGATTTGGCCTAGATCTCTTCTCATTATACCCCGACAAACGAATTTTAGTGGGATATATAGGAGTGAGCTTGTCGGTCGGTCGGTCTGTTGCTTTTTATGGTGTCCGGACGATAACTCATGAAAGGGTCGACGGATTTAAATAATTTCTGGTACACGGGCTTAAGACCATAAAATACAGGTCAAGTTCGACTTTGGTTACAAACCACCAATTTTTTACGGAGTTATGGCCCCTTTTCAACTTAGAATTTGCCCAAAAAACGGTGTCCAGACGATAACTCATGAAAGGGTCGACGAATTTAAATAATATTTGGTACACATGTTTATGACCATAAAATACAGGTCAAGTTCGACTTTGGTTACAAACCACCAATTTTTGATGGAGTTATGGCCCCTTTTCAACTTAGAATTTGTCAAAAATATGCTAGTCAACTCTGAGGAACCTGCTAATTTGGGTTTGTATTAAATTTAAACAATTTATAATGCATCCTCTTCATGACCATGTCTCTATTTATTACACTTATACATCTTTGACTTGAACGGTCTAACATGCAAATTTTTGTTAGTCTTCTTCCCTGATCACTAACAATATTGAAAACTCTCTCTCCTCTCCCCCTATGTGCAGTGATGTGAGCTGAGAAGTTAGAAACAGTTAGAACAACTCATGTGGATGGTGATGAGCACATATTAGTACATGTAACAATAAATGAGAAGGACCTACCAGCCAGACCACCAGTTTTCAAAAACAAGAAGTCATTCAGGCTTCCTACTTAAATAATTAGTGTCGCTTGTTATTATGGTTATGGAGCTAGTGAGCCTCGTGACATTTTGATCTTGTCCCGCAATGTCTTAAATCAATTTTTTCAGCTACAAAGCTTACACGGTATACTGTTGTACGTACCGTGATATTCGCTAAAATACCGTGGTATACCGCGGTACTTTATTTTTCGTGGTACCCAACTCTAGTTTTGATAAACCGTTTTGTCGTGTAATTTTGTCGTTATTTGGCGGGTTAGTTTCTTTAAAATTTTACTATAGTAGACTTCAGACATAATGTTTTGTGTGTTGCAGACGGTACTCGTGAGTCCGAATAATGACGAGTATGAGTACATATTAGAGGTTATCAAGGAACGTGTCGAGGAAGGACAGGGCGAGACCATCTATGAAGTGGGACTTGGCGGTATGTTTCAATAGCAGTTTTATTTAGTCTTGTTTATTATTGCATGATTAAACTGGGCCAAAATAAAGTGTGTATTTCAGGTTAATGAAACAAAAAATAGGTTAACTAGGTAGGGAATTTTTTTATTTTTTATATTATTTTTACATAGGCTGTATAGAAAAGGAAACAACCTTGAAGGTGCTTGTTCAAATTTGGCAAAAAAAATAATTATGGTAGGGTAACCTGAACGACGTGGAAAAAAAGTATGACATTTCTGTCCTTTGATTGCAGAATAAATATTGTATGTCTAAAGCCATATAGTTGACAAGTAATTGATACAGGGATGTAGATCATTTGGATCTGTCTTTAATAGCGAGTGTTCACATCATAATGAGACGAGGACCTTGATTTATCATCTCGTTCAAGTCCGCTGTGGTGAGAGATTGAGCACTTGAACTGGTCTTTGGTTCACTACACCAATTGCTAACCACTTGATAATTTCTGACCTCTTCCGCATCTAATCCAGATATTAGATGTAGATTATATTTGCTACATTACAGAGGGGGATCCACCTGGTCTGAAGGATGAAGATATGCAGGCATCCATCGCTACATTGAAGAGCATCTCAGAAACACTAAACTACGAGTGCTCCCTCCTGAGGGAACGGACAGAGAAGGAGGGATCTGTGAAGGAGTTCCTACTGAGGAAGAAGCTAGATACCATATGGAAGGTCAGGTAATTGGAATATGGGTGTACATCAATCACGGTGTAACTTGTTGCAAAGTCTTTTTGAATAAATAGAGAATAATTAACAGCCTAAATTTTGATACTGAATTTATGTAACAAGGGAAAGAAGTGG